>JAJIBD010026856.1:0-152864 GCA_021461705.1 Cryptotis parvus
CCCACCCTGCAGCAGCTTTTTCCTCAATCCGGCCCAGGTATGCTGGTCCAGAGTCTCTCAGACATTGGGCAGTAAGTACAGATAATTTTAATAACAAATTTCTAGGCATTATATTACATTAAATGATTTAAATTTTTATATATGGTTAAAATCATATAATAATAATCAGCACAAATTGACTTTTTATTGATGTTTTCAGATAATTTCATTTTCTGCTCCTTTAAGTTTTGTTGGAGCAAAACTATGAAATAAATTTTCATATGTTTGCCAAGGTGGCAAGCTGGAGTAGAAGTGAACCTAGGGACATTGGTCAAAAGATTGTGCTCACTTGATCACTTCACTTGAATCCGTTATTCATCGATTTGCTTCGAGCAGGAGCCAGTAACATTTGCATTGAACCCTATCACATGCCAATGCAGCCCAATGGCATCTGGTTGATTCAGGAATATGAAAAGCCTCAAACCGTTTCCTTCAGGGTCTTGAAAAGGAAGTCTGACCATCTTGTAGGTGGGCGGCCACGTGATCTTTTGAAATCCAGTGGGATCCAGTCGGTAAAAGCTCTAGTCCAGCGGTTATCTCCAAATCACATTACATGTCCAGCCCATCTGATTTTTCGATGCCTTAGCAAAGGAGACAGCGTCCCTGATTCTGGAATAGCAATGGAGGTCAGAACTCTGGATTCCTTCTCTCACTTGAGTGAGGCGTGATATTCCAAGCATAGCTCTTTCGATTCCTCTCTGGGAGACCGAATAGCATTCTCATCCTGCTTTCGTAGGGCCCAGGTGTCTGAGGCGTATGTTAATGCAGAGAGAATGGTGGAGTCAAAGAGATGTGCCCAAAGCCAAACAGGGTGTTGAAACCCAATACATCAAGATCCTTCTTGAGCTGTATTACGGATTCAACACCAGGATCTCACCATTCTACAAAGAAGTGATCATTGATGTCAAAAGAGGGGTTTGACAGGGTGATACCATTTCACCAAAACTCTTCAGCGCCACCCTCGAGAACATCATGGGACAATTAGAATGGGAAGGAATGAGAGTGAAGATAGATGGTCGGCAACTACACCACCTCCGCTTCGCTGATGACATCGTTCTAATAACACCAAACATTAGCCAAGTGGTACAAATGCTGGCTGACTTCAACCGAGAATGTGGAAAGTTAGGTCTACAGCTGAATGTAAAGAAACCATATTTATGAAAAATGAACTAGTTCCAGAGGCCCCATTCACTCTCATTGGAACAAACATCTCTGAATGCAGCAGTTATGTGTACCTAGGTCGAGAAATCATCATGATGAATGACCTAAAACCTGAGCTGTGCAGGAGGAAGAGAGTGGCATGGAATGCCTTCAAAGGCATCTAAGAAATAGCTAAAAGGACAAAGAACCTCCAGCTCCAGGCAAATCTCTTTGACTCCACTGTACTCCCTGCATTAACATACGCTTCAGAGACCTGGGCCCCTACGAAGCAGGATGAGAATGCTATTTGGGTCTCCCTAGAGAGGAATCAAAAAAGCTATGCTTGGAATATCACGCCTCACTCAAGTGAGAGAAGGAATCGGAGTTCTCATCTCTGTTGCTATTCCAGAATCAGGGATGCTGTCTCGTTTGCCAAGGCATTGAAAATCAGATGGGCTGGACATGTAATGCGATTTGGAGGCAACCACTGGACTAGAGCCGTTACCGACGGTATCCCACAGGATGTCAAAAGATCACTTGGCCGCCCACCTACAAGATGGTCAAACTTCCTGGTCAAGACCCTGAAGGAACGGTTTGAGGCTCTTCATATTCCTGAATCAACCAGATGCCTTGGGCTACATTGGCACGTGATAGGGTCCAATGGAAATGTTACTGGCGCCCAGTAACATCAATGAATAATGGGATTCATGTGATTCAAGTGAATCAAGTGACCTATCTGATAAGGGATTAATATCCAGTATATCAGGCACTGGTAGAACTTTACAAGAAGAAAACAGCCAATCCCATCACAAAATGAGGAGAATAATGAACAGAAACTTCACCAAGGAAGAAAGTTGAATTTCCAAAAGACATGAAAAAAGCTCATCATCATTAGTTATAAGAGATACAAATCAATACAACTATGAGATATCATCTCACACCACAGAGACTGTTGCATATCCAAAAGAGCAAGAACAAGTGCTGACATGGATGCGAGCAAGAACAAATTCATTGTTGGTGGGAATGTCGACTAATAAAGCCTTTTTGAAAAACAATATGGACATTCCTCCAAAGACTAAAATTTGAGCTCCCCTTCCACCCAACCATACTGCTCCTGAGGATATATCCTGGGAAGCCAAAAACACACCACAGAAACACCATCTGCACTTTTATTTTCATAGCAGCACTATTCACAATAGCCAGAATCTGGAAACAACCAGAGTGCCTGAGAACTGATTACTGGCTAAAGAAACTTTGGTACATCTACACAATGGAATATTATGCAGCTTTTAGGAAAAATGAAGTTATGAAAATTGCCTATAAATGAATGGACATGGAGAGGATCATGTTGAGTGAAATTAGCCAGAGGGAAAAAGAGAGATATAGAATGATTGCATTTATTTTCATTTTATATATCTTATAATATATGTAATGATACCAATATCCAAGGTCAGGCAAAACATGGACCAGGAGATCTTGTCAAAGGTGGAATCTACCACAAACATGTGGGAGTCAGAGGTTAAGTAAGACAGTGAAGGGAACTGGGTGCTAATAGTTGTCAAAAGTGATAATACCAGCATAGAACTGAGCATTGAATATAAGCAAAAAGATACACATGATAACCTCTAGATGTATGTATTGTAATCCACAATGTGTAAGAGAAAGAAGAGAGAGAGAGAGAATAAAGAACCTGCCATAGAGGCATGCTAGGGAGGGGGTGAGGGAATCGGGGACATTGGTGGCAGGAAATGGGCACTGGTGGAGGCGATGGGTGCTGGAACACTGTATGAAACCCAAATAAAACATCTTTGTAATTGTATATTTCAGGGTCACTTATCACTTATCTTCCCATTGATCATCGATTTGCTCAAGAAGGCACCAGTAACATATCCATAAGTCCTGTCACATGCTAGTGTAGCCAAGGACGTCTGCTAGCTCCAGGAGCATAAAGATCCTCGACCAGTCTATCAAGTCATGGGAATGAGGTCTACAATTATTACTGGCATTTGGCGTATCAAATATGACAAGGGTAGCTTACCAGGATCAGCCGTGCGGGAGATTACTTTGTTCCAGTAATAAAATATTTTTTTTTAATTTTTTTTTTTTTTTACAATTACAAAGATATACAATTAAAAAAGTTCATATTTGGGTTTTGGTCATACAGTGTAGCAGCACCCATCCCGCCACCAGTGCCCATCTCCCACCACCAACGTCCCGGTTCCCTCCCCCCTCCCCCAGCCCTCCTCCATGGCAGGTTCTTTATTTCTTTCCATTTCTCTATCTTTCTCTTTTCCTTCCTCTCCAGACTATGGATTACAGAACATACATTAAAGGGTTGTCATGTGTATCCTTTTGCCTCTATTTAATGCTCAGTTCTAGGTTGGCATTAGTACCCTCACAATTGTTAGCACACTGTTCCATTTTCTGTCTTACCTAGCCTCTGAAACCTACACGTTTGTGATAATTTCCACCTTTGACAGGACCTCCTGATCTATGTTTCACTTGACCTTGGATATTGGTATCATAATATCTACCTATATATTTATGTTATGCAGATAAATGCAGTCATTCTGTAACTGTCTCTCTCCTTCTGGCTAATTTCGCTCAACATAATCTTCTCCATGTCCATCCATTTGTAGGCAAATTTTATGACTTCATTTTTCCTAACAGCTGCATAGTATTCCATTGTGTAGATGTACCAAAGCTTTTTTATCCAGTCATCTATTTTTCGGGCACTCGGGTTGCTTCCAGATTCTGGCTATTGTGAATAATGCTGCTATGAACATAAAAGTAGGGATGGTGTTTCCGCTACGTATTTTTGGTTTCCCAGAGTAGATTCCCAGGAGTGGTATGGCTGGGTCAAATGGGAGTTCAATTTCTAGTCTTTGGAGGAATGTCCATATTGTTTTCCAGAAAGGCTGTACCAGCCGGCATTCCCACCAACAATGGATGAGTGTCCCCTTTTCCCCACACCCACGCCAGCACTTGTTGTTCTTGTTCTTTTGAATATGTGCCAGTCTCTGTGGTGTAAAGTGGTATCTCATTGTTGTTTTGACTTGCATCTCTCTGATGATTAGTGATGATGAGCATTTTTTTCATATGTTTTTGGCCATTCGAATTTCTTCCTTGCTGAAGTTTCTGTTCATTTCTTCTCCCCATTTTTTGATGGGGTTGTTTGTTTTCTTCTTGTAAAGTTCTACCAGTGCCTGATATATCCTGGATATTAACCCCTTATCAGATGAGTATTGGGTGAATATTCTTTCCCATTCTGTGGACTGCTTTACTGTTAGAACCACTGTTAGTATGTGGTATGATAAAGAAATGACACTGCCTCAACAAAATGGTGTTTTTTATTTTGTTTAAATACAGTTGACTGAACTATTTAAAAAAAATAATTGCTTTCTTCCTTCAGTCAACTACAAGGTATGAAGGGTTGAATATTTTATGGAAAGGGAAGAAGGGAATTATAGTTAACATTGTAATCAGAGGCTGAGTTTTCTTACTTAGAAGAGACCATCATATGGATCTCAGGGATCCAGCAGGAGTGCATTGACTGCATGTTAGGTTTATTTGCAAAAGATTTTCTGTATTACCTGTTCTCTCTGAAAGTCACATTCTTGACTCAGCAACAGTGTGAGCAGGATAAATTTATTCTCTACTACTAGAGTCTCAGATATCCTGGGAAATGAAGAAAACCATTATGTCCAACACACTTTTGTACTATCTTGTCTGTTCATTTTTACTAATTTTTTTCTTTCCCTTTCTTTGTTTGAGTCAAACTGGAATTATATCAGCTCTTAAAAGCCTACCTTCTGATGTTTTCCAAACAAAGCATCCTTTGTGTTAACTGTCAAATGCTTACACTCTATTTTGCTTTTTGGGCAAATATGAAGAGACTGAAAAATTTTTAGTTCTCTTTATTGCTTTATAACAGCAATTAAGATACCAACCAGAACTCTCTTGTGCTCTATTGGAAACAAACCCATCATACTCAGCCTTCCCTATAATTGAATCATTGAAGCTTGATGTCATTTTGGTTTCCATGCAGTACAACCTCTTAAAAGCAATTTTGTTGTTTCTTAGGCCTGATAACCTGTCTTAGTGCCAATTCTCTAAGGTGCCTGAGATCGAATCTTACAAGACCATAATTTCATTTTCCTTATCTGTATCATATCATTTCTTGCCACATAACTACCCTTAATATTATTAGTATTGTTCTTATTATATCTATGAATAAAGATAGTAAACCTCTACTCACTTTAAATACCTGCAAGATTTTAAAATTATTTTTGCATATCTAATGGAGTTGGCTTGACTTGTTCAAAAGATAGAATATAATCATGCCATTCCAAAGCATAAAATTATTTTTTATATTTTTCTTATCAATTAGTTTTCTGGTGATCAATTTTGGTAGTTGCTCTATAAATGCCTTTGAAATCTGAGGTTATTATGGCTGCTTTTATATGTTCTTTGTACTACTGGTTTAAAGTACCCCTCAGGGTTAGAAATTCAGCATATTTCTTTAGGTAGCCAACTTTTTATTATAATGTAAAATTAACAACTATTTTAATTTTACTAGTCCTTTGGTGGAAATACCAATCAGTATTTCTGGAATGAATCTGACTTTCTTGGCCACACATTGAAATTGCCTTATTCTTATAGGGAATAACAGAACCTGTACTATCATTTAAACTCATTTAAAAACCGGGAAATGTTCTACAAATTATTGTCACAGAATTGAAGATTGACCTGCTCTAACTAGTTTCCAGGAAACCAAATACGCATTTGTTCTTAAAGGTTCGCTCTTCAACTTTTGCTGAACATTCACAAGCTCCTTAGAAGAGGGCAAGGCCAGGACCTACTCATTATTCACAAGCTGCCACTCTTATCTGACACTGGATTAAGATGCAAGGGGAGTAGATGAAGAGGCCAATTGAGATATGGAAAATTATTTAATGAACTCTGCTATATCCAGAGGTGTTTTATGAATTCAGTTCAAGCAATATGCTGTGATCTGAGTTTGTGAGAGATGAGATATATTCAGTCTTCAAATTAGTAGTTTAATAGCAGAATTAATATATTATAGGGCATTTAATGCCTTGCACACTAAAGGACAGCACTCTATTTGGCATCTAATAAAAAAACATTGTATCCCTTTCCTCAAATCCTCTCTGTGCTTTTCACATATCACAAACTAGACTTCTTTGTTTCTAAATATTTCAAATATTTTCAAGATTTAATTTCTAATTGTAGGATTTTTCAGATTTGATTTACAATGTGATAATATTAAACAGAATGTAAATCTAGATTATTTAAAAAGTAAGTTCTCATTACTTTTTTGAAATGCATGAATTGCTGATACTCCAAATAACAGCAGTCTCAACCTTATAAGACAAAGTCGAGTTTATTGCTATGGAGAAATGACTCGCCTCTACAGTTTTGATGACTTCTGGAAGTGGGATGGATGAAGATTTTATTGAAATATTTGAGCCTGGTTTGCCAGGAAGGAAATACTTAAACCTCTTAAGTTCAGTTTTTTAAGGCATGCAAGTTACAAGTTAAACTGAAAGGCAGTAGCAAGTGAAAAAGACAACATTCTACACAGTTTGTGGAATGGTTCATAGAAAATCTGGACTCAAAAGAGATGAGCTTTTTTAAACTAACTCAGTAGCAAAATATGAGGGAGAGAAATGGACTTATGGTAAAATAAATAACTTTAAGGAAGGACAAATGGGAGTTTATGATTTATAGATGGGGAGAATGATAAACTGTGACTGTTTAAGTGATTTCTTATCCCAGAGTTGATTTCTTGTCTCTAGTGAAAGGAGTCAGTCTTCTCTGGTCGCAAATCTCCCTGGGACAAGATCTATGACAAGTCCATTATTTTGAGAGGCTCTGCTTTTAAATAGATGAGAGTTCATAAAAACAAAACAAAGCAAACAAACAAAAATTCCCTTCATATGGTATAGACTAGGTTTATTTAGGTTTAAAGTGGGTTTTCTGTAAGGTGGCAAGATAGAGGGATGCTTGATTGAGTAAATCCTAAAGTTCAGTCAAGATTATGACATGAGTTGAACTGGAGGGCATTATGTTAAGCAAAGGCAGAAGCACAAAAAGGTGGTTTTGCTCTTTAGTTGTATGTATAGAGACCAAACAAAGGGAATAGGTAAGATTAAACAATGTAATGATGACAAACATTTGTCCTGAACTACAAAGTCGAAAACTGAGCAGAAGTGGGAGTGGGGTGGTGGAGGAAGACCAAACTAAAGGCACAGTGGTGAAGGGTTGTGGGCATGTTGGTGGTGGTGGGGTACAGTAACTACCTCAACTACAACTAAAGAAAATGTAAAAGCGGAATAGATTATGATGTAATAATTTGCAATTGGTAGGCAGATAAAGAAAGGAATTTTAGTGAAGCTTGATGTAAAACAATATTGAAAGACACATAGACCCTATCACTTGATCACTTGACATCCTGTTATTCAGCAATTTGCTCAAGCGGGCGCCAGTAATGTTTCCATTTGTCCCTTTACGTGCCAGTGTAGCCCAATGGCATCTTCTTGCTCCAGAAATATGAAGAGCCTCAAATCATTTGTTCAGGGTCTTGATGCAAGAAGCCTGACCATCTTGTAGGTGGGCAGCCACGTGATCTTTGACATTCCGTATAATCATTCGGTAATGGCTCTAGTCCAGCGGTCATCTGGACTAGACCTTATAAATTGTCCTAATAAAAGAGCATTAGAACGATGTCATCAGCAAAGCGGAGGTGGTGTAGTTGCCGCTTTATCTATCTTCACTGCCATTCCTTCCCATACTAATTGTCACATGATGTTCTCGAGGGTGGCGCTGAAGAGTTTTGGTGAAAAAGAATCACCCTGCTGAACCCCCTCTTTTGACATCAATGATCTACATGTTTGGTGTTATTAGAACATCAATGTTCTAATAACACCAAACATGTAGACAATGGCACAAATGTTGGCTGACATTGATCAAGAATGTGGAAAGATAGGTCTATAGCTGAATCTCAACAAAACTATGCTCATGAAAAATAAAATAGTTCCAGAGACCCCATTCACTCTCAATGGAACAAACATCTCTGAATGCAGCAGTTATGTGTACCTAGGTCGAGAAGTCAACATGATGAACAAGCTAAAACCTGAGCTGTGCAGGAGGAAGAGAGTGGCATGGAATGCCTTCAAAAACATTGCAGAAGTAGCTAAAACAACAAAGAACCTTTGGCTCGGGCACATCTCTTCAGCTCCACCATTTTCCCTGCATTAACATACGCCTCAGAGACCTGGGCCCTATGAAAGCAGGATGAGAATGCTATTCGGGTCTCCCAAAGAGGAATCGAAAGAGCTATACTTGGAATATCATGCCTCAATCAAGTGAAAGAAGAAATCTGGAGCTCCGACCTCCATAGCTGTTCCAAGTCAGGGGACACTGTCTCGTTTGCCATGGCATCGAAAATCACCTGGGCTAGACAGGTAATGCGATTTGGAAACGACCACTGGACTAGAGCCTTTACCAACTGGATCTCATGGGATGTCAAAAGATCACGTGGTTGCCCACCTACAAGATTGTCAGACTTCTTCGCCAAGACCCTGAAGGAATGGCTTGAGGCTCTTTGTATTCCTAAAGCAACTATATGCCATTGGGCTACACTGGCACATGATAGGGTCAAATGGAAATATTTTGGCACCCACTCAAGCAAATTGATAAACAACAGGATGTCAAGTGATCAAGAATAAAGAGCATTTGAGTTACTTGGTAGATTCTCTTGGTAGAGATGCCTGAATCAGTAACGATTTTTTTTTAGTAACTACGATGGAATGTTAGACTCAAGTTCATGAGAACTATAGGATGTGTGAGTAAGTGCTTCCTCTCTGGCCAATCAGTATATTGTACTTCTGCTACTTATTTTGCTTATATATCAAAGTATATAATGTAGCTCTTTCAACAATATTCTTTTAATCAATAAGAAATTATATAATACTTTATTTATACTTGAAAAGTTCATTTTTATTCATTAATTCTGAGTTTGAAATGTTCCAAGACCCATCCACTTGAACTATTTTTAACATAATATCTTACATACAGCATAATAGCAACTTAATATGTACAGTCATTTCTGTCACATATAAAAATTCATATTCAATTCTCTAAGCAGTGCAAAGTCATATAAATGATAAAATAAAAGATGAAAACCCTTCAAAAACCTGCCTACCTCACTTGTTTGGAATCTCAGCATGGGAAAATACCTATTGTTGTGTGGATTGATTCCTTCTCCATTTGTCAACAATTTTTTCTGATCACAATCTACAGTGAACCCCCTCCCCAGACAGTCCCTGCACAGTAAGGACCCTTTCCCATATTACAGCGCCATAAAGATGTCTTGACTCCTTAGTATGGATTACAAAGAAGGTCAAACTCAGGTCAAACTTCGAGGCTTTCTGATGCTAATTATTAGCATCAAATTAGCCTGTGCATTAAGTGAGGCTATCAAGAACATTTAAGAGCCTCCCACTAATCATTTGAATTCTGCCATTTTTAATTATCACTGCTGGACAGTCACATAGTAGGTAGTCCACCAGAATATTTTAACAATGTTCGCTTCCTGACTTTGAAAGTCCAAAAGCTTTTTTTTTTTCCAGTCTACAAAACACTATCCCATGTCAGCATTCCATCAAAAGGTCTCTAAGGAGGTCCAGTCCTTTGGAAAGCACAATGAACAAGTTAGACATCCAAGCCAAATTCCAGAAGAAAGGTCAATGCTAACTGAAATATGTCCTTCCTTTCCTTAATTCTCTCTCTTTTAGTGAAATCTATAGGATCCTTTGTTTTCCCAAAGATTTTCAACATGAACTAGATTTGGGTCTAGACTTTGCAGTCTGATTTTACTTCCTTCAAAAGTAAATTTAACTTATCCACATCTTTATTATTCAGGATTTTTTTTCTAAAATGAAAGTTAACAGATTATTCCTCTTAGGGAATACATCCATATTTTTTTTGCTTTTTGGGTCACACCCTGCAATGCTCAGGGGTCACTCCTGGCTCTGAACTCAGGTATTACTCCTGGAAGTGCTCTGGGGGCCATATGGGATGCCAGAGATCGAACCTGGGTCGGCTGCATGCAAGACAAATGCCCTACCCACTGGACTATCACTCTGGCCCCAACATCCATATTTTATTGGAAAATAACACCTGTTATCCTGCCTATGTTTTTCTTGTATTGTTACATTAACAATACAGAAGACGAGGAGATAGAGGTAAGTGGAAGCATTACTTTTCTAGACACCAAGCAACACTGAGAGAGTTGTATCCTATAACTTCACTGAATTTTAATATTATTTGCCTTAATATGAACTCAGGAATTTAAACATTTTTTACTGGTTTTGGCATATTGAATACACGTCGGGCAGGTTGCCAGGCTCTGCCGAGTGGGTGATATACTCTACATCGGGACCCATGGCCTAGAATGGAACGAACAGGGTGAGAGGCTATCATAGCCACCAAGACCATTCATGGGAACTCACAGTTCCAAAAGGCTGAATCAAAACGTTGGACAAGGGAATCTCCTGGTGGACAATTCCACAATGAAATTGACCACATAATCTTCAAAGATTTTGCCTGACCGATGTCGCAGTGGTCCCAAAATTCCAAACAGGATTGGACCACCGTCTCCTTTGTGCAAAATTCTACTTCACACAACCACACAGCGAGGAGAAAAGGCTGCAAAGTTTAAGAAGAAAATCACCAGAAAGACCACCAACTGGGAACTCTTTTGGCACCATTGCAACAACATGGGAAGATGCTATCATTGACGACATTGATGAATAATACAATTGACTGGTTTCCTCCCAATGGAAAACTAGCAGGACAGTTCTACTGTTCAAGATGGGAGACATTCACGACATTGGCAACTATCGCCCCATCTGCCTGGGCGATATACATTAATATACAAACTGTTCACTCGAGTCATCCTGAACAGGATTAGCAGAACATTAGATGAAGAACAACCATGCAAGCAGACTAGCTTCTGAAAAGGATTCAGCACAATCGACCATATCCACACGGCAACCAAACTCATTGAAATCTATAGAGAATTCAAGGTGCTGCTATGTCTCATGTTCATTGATTTAAAGAAAGCCTTCGATTCTGTGGAGACTGAAGTGGTCATAAAAGCCCTAGTCAAACAGGGCGTTCAAACCCAATACATAAAGATCCTTCGTGAACTATATCACAGTTTCACCACTAGGATCTCACCATTCTCCAGGGAAGTGATCAACAATGTTAAAAGAGGGGTTCGGCAGGGTGATACCATTTCACCAAAACTCTTCAGTGCCACCCTCAAAATCACTATCACTATCACTATCTTCCCGTTAATCATCTATTTGCTAGAGCGGGCACCAGTAATATCTCCATATGTCCTGGCTCATGCTAGGAGAACCCAAAGGCATCTGCTTGCTCCAGGAACATAAAGAGCCTCAAACCATTATATTAGGTCACGGGAATGACCTAATATAAATGTTATTGGTATTTGGCATATAAATACGACATGAGCAGCTTGCCAGGCTTGCCGTACAGGTGGCATACTGTTGTAGTCACCTCTAAATAAAGCATTTATTGATGAACCGCATGTCCGTTAAGCGGCCCTGCGAGCCAGGCTGTGATAGTCTGGTCTGCTGGGTGGAGTTGTGATGAGAGGTAAGTCTGGATGTGGAAAATACTGGGCCCCATGGAGTAGGGGGTTGTCTGGCTTGTTGTGAGGCTCTGCTGCGGTGGCAGGCCAGGGCTAGAACCTGCCATGCCTCCCAGGCGCCTCATGAGCGGCTGGGCACAGGGAAGAGCAAGTAGCAGCTCTGCCCCATGTCTGAGTGTCTCTGGTTCAGCAGACCTGGGCCATATTAAAAAAAATCTGCTTCAGGGTGGGTGTCGATGATCCGGGCTTTGATAGTCTGGTCTGCTGGGTGGAGTTGTGAAGAGAGGGAAGTCTGGATGTGGAAAATGGTGGCCCTCATGGAGTGGGTGGTCGTCTGGCTTGTTGTGAGGCTCTGCTGGGGTGGCAGGCCAGGGCTAGATACCCGCCATGCCTCTCGGGTGCCTCATGAGCAGCTGGGCACAGGGAGAGCAAGTAGCAGCTCTGCCCCATGTCTGAGTGTCTCACCCTCAAAATCATCATGTGATAATTAGAATGGGAAAAAATGGGATTGAAGATAGACGGCCGGCAACTACACTACCTATGCTTCGCTGATGACATCATTCTAATAACACCAAACATTAGCCAAGCGGCACAAATGCTGGCTGACTTTGACCGAGAATGTGGAAGGATAGGTCTACAGCTGAATCTCAACAAAACTATGTTCATGAGTAATGAACTAGTTCCAGAGGCCCCATTCACTCTCAATGGAGCAAACATCTCTGAATGCAACAGCTATGTGTACCTAGGTCGAGAAGTCAACATGATGAATGACCTGAAATCTGAGTTGCGCAGGAGGAAAAGAGCAGCATGGACTGCCTTCAAAAACATGGAAACAATAGTCGAAAGAACAAAAAACCTCTGGCTTCGGGCACACCTCTTTGACTCCACTGTAGACCTAACTTTCCACATTCTTGGTCAAAGTCAGCCAGCATTTGTGCCACTTGGCTAATGTTTTGGTGTTATTAGAATGATGTCATCATTCTAATAGTGGAGGTGGTGTAGCTGCTGACCATCTATCTTCACCTCCATTCCTTCCCATTCTGATTGTCGCATGATGTTCGCGAGGGTGGCTCTGAAGAGTTTCAGTGAAATGGTATCACTCTTCCAAACCCTTCTTTTTTCATCAATGATCACTTTCTTGTAGAATGATGAGATCCTGGTTGTGAATCCATAATATAGCTCAAGAAAGAACTTGATGTATTGAGTTTTAATGCCCTGTTTGGCTAGGGCTTCGATGATTGCTTCAGTCTCAACAAAATCAAAAGCTTTCTTTAAATTAATTAATGTTAGACAGAATGGCATATTGAACTCCCTACAAACCTCAATGAGTTTGGTTACCGTGTGGATATGGTCGATTTTGCTGAATCCTTTTCGGAAGCCAGCTTGTTTGCATGGTTAACCTTCATCTAATGTTCTGCCAATCCTGTTCAGGATGACTGAGTGAACAGCTTGTAGATGACAGACAACAGGCAGATCAGGCAATAGTTACCAATGTCATGGATGTCTCCCTTATTGAATGGTAGAACTGTCCTGTTTCCACTGGGAGGGAAACTTGCATTCAGAGAAACTTGTAATCAGAGAGATAGCATACCTTGCATTCGGACAGGTGGACAAGGCACCGAACTTCAGGCAACCATAAGCTAACATCCAAACTCACAAAGCAGTGCAGAGAAATGATAAAGGAAGACCTCAGAGAAGAGAAGCAATACTGGCCAATGCAGCAGAAGCCAGGATAAGCATTCACAATTGCTGTCTGTCCTCCACCAACTATAAGACCAAGATGACTGCCTTTGACGTCTTGATGAATCTATCACATCTTCCAAGAAGGCAATGGATAAGATTATCCATGACTTCTACTAGGATCTCTTTGATAGCCACGTCCACCTGCCCACATACCAAATTCCACAGGATGGATATGTCGTTCCCAATGTTCTCCCTTCTGAAATCCAACTGCCATTCCGTAGGTAAAGAAGTTAACAGTGCCTGGCCCAGACAAAATCAGACCCAAACACCTGAATAACCTGCCGGTATAATAATAATTTAAAAAAAGAAAATACAAAAGAAAATGACAAAGCTCTTTGGAACTATGCTAGGAAAGGGATTGCGACCAATATTCATATTTTCTGTTTTTTACACACATAAAAATACCATCAGTACTTTTATCATAAAGAACAGAAGGTCAGATACTCCCAGAGATCTGAACTATAACTAAAGTTCATCTAAACACAACTGCTAAACACAACTGTATACACTATGTACAAAACAAATTGAGTGATGCTTCCTAGCATTTACCAACTGTCCTCTTGGTGGGCCTCCATATTACGTGATACAATGTCTCTGTGTATCCTGGGATTTTTCATAAAAATAGAATATGCTTTGATGCTTAAATAGTGATGCTAGGTGCATCACTGTGGGGACCCTGATATTGTAGGGTCCCAAATAATATCAGGAAATGAGTTGCCTTCTACCTCTGAGGTTGGTGAGGAATGGGTGAAAACTCACAAATCATCGTGGTTCCAAAATACTTTTACTAATTCAATAATAAAAAAGCTCTGCCACTACAACCCAAAATAATGGGATTCCCCAGATCTTTAGCTCTTGGTCCGAACTTATACAATGCATTCAGGCCCAAGTCTCCCACCAAAGTGAATCCCAGTACCTCAAGTCTGTCCCCTTAAATATCCAAAAAGTAATTCTATCTTCATGGAGGGTATTGTCAACAAAGATCAAGGAACCAGCTACTAGGTGTAGAAGTAGGGTGGTAGCGTGCTTTTTCAGGTCTAAGTAGATTATTATGCCATGGACTAGTTCCTTCTTAGAGATTATCTCTTATTTCAAAACACTGGAGTGGGAGGGAGAGCTGGTATAAATAAATTAATTAATAAATAAATGTATAAAAAATAAATAAAAGAGTGAAGCAGTCCTGGAGAAAGAAAGAAATACATCATAATGGGTGTATATTCACGGGGAGAAACACATCGTAACTTAATGGGTTTCATGTAACTTAGATGGTACCCACAAGGTCAGTCTATTTTCTATTGTGCACCAAGGTGATTCTGAGTGTCTTGTCTTCTGTTTACTGAAAGGGTCATGCTCTCCTGCTTGAGGGCAAACTAACATGATCATTCCTTCCATCTAAAAGGGTAATCTCAATTTAGCCAGGGTGGTAATTTCTTGGTAAATTCTAACTGTCCCACATAGGGACCAGTGAGTATTAAGAGGTATTGTGCCCAATCCAGATAACATTGAAATCATAGTAGAGATTATAGCATTATTTCAGAAGTTACTGATTCAGAGTAAAAATGATTCTTTAACTGCCACACCCTCCATTAGTGAAAGATCTCTTAGCATAAAGTCTGGCTTAGAACCCTAAAATAGCATAAACTGTAAGTGGATTGAACAGCAAAGCTCGCTAGCTAGGCCTGTCATCCAACACATCACTATTACATTGATCAACAGACCCTTCATCTCTTGGAATTTAGAACAAAAGCAAACAAAAAAAATAACGTATGGGTGCTCAGGTATTGGAGAATTTTTTTTTAATTTTATATTTTCTTTTATCACTTAAAATCAATAATATGTCAATATAAAACAATGTCAGTTATAAGACATTATGTCTCATACGTGTCTCATATGTTGTGTCTCATATTATTTATCAGAATTCTCTTTAGGGCTGGGAATTATATGCCATTTCAAAAGGCTATAAAATAATCATATATTCATGAGAAATTATCTTGGGTAATAAAAACTGACAAAAGTAAAGGTTAACAAAAATCTTCCTGCGGGTGAAAAGTGATTCTTAGACAGGTAGAATATACTCTTGCTAGGATCATATTGGAAGTCCTCACAGGGAAAGGGTCATCAGTTCGTTTTCTTTTTTATTTTCTAAAGCAAAATAGAGTGTAGATTCCAAAAGAAGCTCTCTGCAAACTACCACAGGCAAATGAACCTCTAGTAGAACCAGCTCTCATATTTACAAACATATAAATTAAACTTATCCCAATTAAAAATAGGAAAGAAAGCAGACTTGCATTTAGACATAAGTTTTACTCATTCTTTAGCTGTGTGATCTTGAAGAAATTATTCCGCCTCTCTGAGTCTCTATTTTAACTCTGTAAACATGAATGAGTAGTCTCAGTCTCATGACATTTCTATGATATAAAAACAAAATTTTGCGACAGGTGTGTGTGTGTGTGATCCCTGGGTCTCCGCGGACCCAAGTTGCCCCAGGGAAGAGCGGAAACTCCATCAACGGGAACCAAGGCAAACTGCCTTGGTTTCACCACTGACCCTTTGGGCCCTGCGAATCCGATTCCTGGACCAGCTGCAATCTCCCCACAGGTGTGTGTGTGTGTGACCCCTGCCTCTCCGCGGACCCAAGTTGCCCCAGGGAAGAGTGGAAACTCCATCAACGGGAACCAAGGCAAACTGCCTTGGTTTCAACGCTGGACCCCTTTGGGCCCTGCGCTTCCTAGAACATCCCAAAACTCAAAACCGTGCGGACGCTAGTGCTTCCGTGTGACCCTCTTACTACCTATCTTGCATGAGGTACCAGTGAACCTTGGTTCCTACATCCTTGCTACCCACCCAAACTCTGCAAACAGACCAGATACCTACTAACTGTACTATCTAGTCACCCAAGACCCCACATTTGCAACCTACAATAGTCATAATGGTAAAAGCAATGCAAAATTCCATCAAGCTCTGTGAGTGAAGTCACTAGTCCAGATGAGCCAAGCAATACCAATGAGTTGTATAACCTCTCTGATAAGGAATTTTGGAAAGAAATGTTAAGGATTCATAAGGAATTCAAAGAAGCAATGGAATGCAAAATCAATAAAAATACAAGAGGACATGATAGAAGAAGTGAGGAAAATGCAAATGGAAATGACAGATATTGAAAATGAGGTAAATGAAATAAAAAACACAGTGGGAAAGCCATCCATAGCAGAATAATAGCTACTGAAGAAAGAATTAGTGATCTCGAAGACGAGTTCCAAAGATTCTCTACACAACACCAGAAGATAGAAAAAAAGGCTCACAATTACCGAACAGACAACAAGAGATAATCGGGATGAAGCCAGAAGAAACAACATAGGATCATTGGGGTCCCAGAAGGGCAAGAAGAAAACCCTGATGAAGAAGAAACTCTCAAAGCCATAATTGCTGAAAAGTTCCCGGAACTAAAGAATGCTTGCCTCAAGATCCAAGAGGCCAGTAGGATACCAGCTAAAAGAAACCCCAACAAGAATACTCCAAGACACATCTTAATTACAATGACAAAAACTATAGATAGAGATAGAATACTGAAAGCAGCAAGATCAAAGAAGGAAATCACATACAAAGGAACAGCTCTAAGATTTACAGCAGACTTCTCTGATGAAACACTCTGAGCCCGAAAACAGTGGTGGGATATTGTGAAAAGGCTCAATGAACTGCAGGCCTCACCAAGAATTTTTTACCCGGGCCAGACTCACATTCAGATATGAAGGAAAGATACACAACTTCATCGATAAGCAACAACTCAGGAACTTCATGGACTCAAAATCAACTTTAAAAAGAAGGACTGAAGGGTCTACTGTAATACGACCAAACCCATAAGCACAACAAACACGAACAGAAAGATGACACAAAATCCGATAACAATAATCTCTCTCAATGTCAATGGTCTAAATGCACCAATTAAGAGACACAGAGTGACAAAATGGATTAAAAAAATTGAACCCAACATTCTGCTGTCTACAAGAAACGCATCTGAATAATCAGAACAAACACAGACTCAAAGTCAAAGGTTGGAAGACCATTCTCCATGCAAACAACTCCTCCAAAAAGGCTGTTGTGACCATATTAGTATCAGATAATATAGACTTCAGGCTGAAAAAGGTTAGAAGGGACAACAAAGGCCATTTCTTATTACTTAAGGGGCATGTACTCCAGGAAGAAATTACACTACTAAATATATATGCACCAAACGAGGGGCCAGCAAAATACATAAAACAACTGCTAAGAGACCTCAAAGAAGACATTAACAGTAGCACAATAATATTTGGAGACTTCAACACTGCTCTATCAACGATAGATAGATCAACAAGTCTGAAACTCACCAAGGAAATATTGGCCCTGAAGGAAGAAAAGGAAGAAAGAGAGCTAGTGGATATATACAGGGCTTTTCATGCCAAAAAAAGCTGAATACACATTTTTCTCTAGTGCACATGGAACATTCTCCAAGATAGACCACATGCTGAGCCACAAAGCATACCTCAATAAAATAAAAAAGATAGAAATTTTGTCAGTTATCTTTTCAGACTATGATGCACTAAAAATGGAAGTTAACAGTACACAGAACAGGGAGTCAAACCAAACACCTGGAAACTGAACAGCTCACTCCTGAACAACAAATGGATCATAGAAGAAATCAAAGAGGAAATCCAAAGATTTCTGGAAACTAATGAAAATGAAGACACCAACTATAAAAGCTTTGGGACACAGCAAAAGCCATGTTAAGAGGGAAGTTTATAGCTCTGCAAGCATTCATCAGGAAACAAGAAAGGGCCCACATAAATAACCTGACTACACAGCTGAAGACATTAGGAAAAGACCAACAAAAGGAGCCCAACCCAGGCAAAAAAAGGAAATAATAAAACTTAGAGAGGAAATCAATGAGTTGGAAACCAAAAAAACAATCCAAAAGATTAATGAAACCAAGAGCTGTTTTTTTTTAAAAAATAAACAAGATTGACAAACCGTTGGCAAGACTTGTAAGGACAGGGAAAGAGAGAACCCAAATAAACAGAATCAGAAATAAAAAATTGTGACATCACAACAGAAACCACAGAAATCCAAAAGATCATCAGAGATTACTTTGAGAGCCTGTATGCCTTGAAAAATGAGAATCTAGAAGAAATGGATCAATTCCTGAAGCCCTATAAACTCCCATGGCTGAAACAAGAAGAACTCCAATACCTGAATAAGCCTCTCACCATTGAGGAAATAGAAACAGTAATTAAAAGTCTTCCCAAACACAAAAGCCCAGGTCCAGATGGATTCACTAGTGAACTCTACCAAACCTTTAAGGGAGGACCTACTGCCAGTCCTTTTCAAGCTCTTCCAGGAAATAGAAGAAACAGAAACACTCCCAAACAGCTTCTAAGAGGCACATATCACCCTGATACCCAAAGCAGGGAGAGAACCGGGGACATTGGTGGTAGGAGATGGGCACTGGTGGAGGGATGAATGCTGGAACACTGTATGACCAAAACCCAAATATGAACTTTTTAATTGTATATCTTTGTAATTGTAAAAATAAAATATTTTAAAAAACAAAACAAAACAAAATTTTGCCTCTTGAAAAGTTTGATCTAGAAATCACACAATAGCTGTTATCATATTTTTATTGTCTCCATCCCAGACACTATCTTAATACTGTTTTTGAATTTCATATGTTACTCAAACTATTACTCTTCTTAGACAAATTAAAGATCTTGAATCAGTCTGTTTAGCCTATGGCTCAGCCTATCACAAAACTGGTCAACAGAAAAAGTAAAACTCTTTATGGCTTAATGGTCTTTGTAGCAAGAGAGCAAATCTCCTGGAAAGAGAAATTACTGGGAGCCCTGGAGAAGAGAAAATTCGCTTTACAGAAAAAACCAATGATGTATACCTAGGTTCACATTCAAGGATGCAGTTTGCAGAACAAATATCTGAATCGCTTTTCCAAATACAAATAAAAGTGGAATAGATACTAGGCCAGCTTGGGTTTGTCTGTTTGACACACCCACCCATATTCAAAAACAGCCAAAAATCTGGGTGTTTTGGTACCATATAGGTAAAATACTCATTTTTATATTAAATATAATACATTTCATTTGAATATTCAACAGTAAGTATTTATTGATGTGCACACATTCTACATTGTTTGTTCACTAAAGGTTTGAAATGGCACAATCATAAAAACAGTCCTAGCTTATAATTTGGTCTGAAAAACCTCTAGCACAATGCCTTACAAACACAAGCCTGCTTAAAGAGAAGTTTTGGGCTTATACAACCTAACACCATTAATTTAAGTAGCAAACGAACATTATCAGCAATATACTAGGCATAAAATCAAACTCACAACTGGATATTAAACTACCAAACTGATAACAATCATTTTAACCAGATGAGTACACTCTTTATAATAAAATTAACCCACAAAAGCCCATATGCAACATTCTGTATGTTTGACTTAAGTACAATTTTGAAATTAAAACCAAGGTTATTACACCACTCAGGTCAATTTTTTTTTTTTTTTTGCTTTTTTGGGTCACACCTGGAAATGCTCAGGGATTTCTTCTAGCTCTGTACTCAGGAATTACTTATTTAGTGAGAAAGAAAAAGCACAGTTTCTTTGTTGTGGTTTTATGCTACATCAAATGAGGCTTGATTTTGTCACTTTATCCACGTAATACAGCCATTAAGCGAAATCAACTAATTATAAATTGTAACCACAGAAATGACCATTACTATTTCTATAATACATTCCAGGTATTTTAAATACATAAAATAAGTACTCTGAATAAAAGCCTGACTCCAGTTTTGGTTGAGCACATAGTATTATTAGACTTTCTTCATCATTGTTGAGTTATTAATAATAAAATTCAGGGGGTGGGTTTGTTTGCAGGCATTATTCTTCCCAAGTTTTGCAAGCATTAATTCATTGTAAAGAAGTTTTTTCTCAATATAATATAACTATTCCTCTGATTGTGTATGTGTAAACCATGGCTTCCCCTAGCCAAGTTTTGGACAGACCCTATTAAGGCTCACATATCCTGAGCTACCTTTATTGAACATTTCTTACTATTTACCAGGTCTGAGGAGTTCAATATATTTCAGGGAGGAAAATCTTGGTTAATATGCTTGTTTTACAACAGGATAATCAAAGGCTAGAATGCCCAGAAGAACAAAGAGCTGAAACTGGAATTCTCTGTTTGGTTCCAAATATTGTACTTTGAGCTTCCACGGTCTCTCTCTCTACCTTCCCAGTCTTATCTAATTTTTTATTCTGTTTATTTCTGGGGGCAACCAGAGTCATACCAGGGAGGTCATTGGTACTGATTGAATTTGGCACTTTGAGCCTGCTAGGCATGTGTTCATCCCTTTGAGCTGTCTCTTGACCCTTTCATCAAGATTCTTATTCCCAATAGCAAAGTGTATGTCATTGAATAAAGCTCATGGTCAGGCTTTATTACTTTTATTACATGTCTTATGAATAAAACCATTGTAACCATGAGCTTCAGTTTAATTCTCTGGTCTACATTCCATTCTGGGGAGATTAACCAAAGAAGTCAGTATCTAAACAATTCTGCAAGTCAAGTCATTATCCAAAAAAAAAAAGGAAAGAATAATCTGTTGACTGCCACTATATCCTTCTTATAACCAACATGTAAACCCTCCTTAATGTTCAGTGCATCAGACAAATGGTTTTACTGAGTGTTGTAAATTCATTGAAAATAAGATTAGGACCTTTGGTTGCCTTTCCTTTGTCCACACAAATGCAAAATTGTACATGATAGTCCTCTGTTTTGGTAAAGTTAAAGTCTATTAGTATGTGTTTATTTCAATATCACAAACTGAATTAACTTTCTTAATTACATAGAAACTATGAGAATCTGGTTCACTTTCCCTAGCCAGTTCAGCTTTTCATGACAACCAATGAAAGCCACAAAGCCAAAAATATGAGTAATTAAATAACAAACTTCAAAGCCACTTGAATCTAACCTCTCTTATACTTTGAAAGTCCATTGTCATCACTAAGCTAACTTTTTTTGAATAAACATATTAAACTCCTCCAGTGCTAAACAACTTCCAGATCTTCCTGTTATCTGTCTAAATTCTCTGTATTAATATAGTCAATTATTCAGCAAAACTGTGAGACTTTGGTCAGAAGAAAAATAAAGAGATGACAACTCTGCTCACATTCATAGATCACACAATCTGGTGGGGGGGGTGAGGTGGGAATGAGGAAACATCCATTGCAACCCAATGAGAAATGAAGTAGGTGCCTTCTTGGGAAAGTCAGAAGGGCCCATCAGCAGTCCGAGTCATCCCAACCATCTGTTTTCTATCCTTACTGCCCTATGTATTGTACCAAAACAAAGGGACTATATTCTACCGCACATACCATACATACACACTCCACACACCTAGCACTTGGCCCAAAATCTTGAATGACAGGAGATAAACAACCAGGAAAAATCTTATATCCTGAAAATATGTTTTGTCATAGTGGGATCTGTTCTCCTCTTAGGTATCTAGAGGGACATTTGGCTAGCAATTTCCCATCTTTCCCCAGGTCAATTTCTACATGATTAATGTGACATCTGGCCACACACACACACACACCAAAACACTTCAAGATTCTTGCTTTTAAAGCCTTCCATTGAATCAACTATATTGTTTAATTAAGTTCAGCTTTTGAAAAACATTCCCCCATAATACTGTTTAAAATGATTCTGCATTTCCAAAAGAATAAATGAGTTATAGGATTCACATCATGTGATTTCTCTCCTTAAAACATAGCTGGAACTTGACTTTCTTGAAGATAAATATCCGAGGCCCTGGACCATTTGACCCAGCCTTCTCTCATATCACTTTCTTTTCCAAAAGTTATATACAAAACCCCCAAATGCCTTATAATTCTTTAGACATGTCATGTTTTTACATTCCAGTGGCTTTGTAAAAGTTTTTATCTGGATCTTACTAGATTCATTCCTCTCGTTGACTCTAATATTTCCCTGAACACCAAGTCCTGCTAATTCTATTTCTTACATTATACTCTCATAGGGTACTTTTGAGTTGGTTCTACTTGCCTGCAATTTTCCCTGGGATCACCTGCTCCTCTGAGAACTCTCCCCAAAACCTGCTTCTAATAGTTGGCTTTAATGTTTTTTGCTGGTATGGTTTCTCCCTTATTAGTTAAATGGTCAGTCTCTTAGGTGATATGGTAATCTGTCTTGTGTATAATTTGAGTGCCTTCTGTTGTGATTAGAGCACACCAAACTTTCAAATTTTTGCAGAGTCAACAAATGGGGACTATTTTAGGAGAAAGAATGAAATTAATTGGGAGATATTTTACTCTTCTTTCCTGTCACTGACCAACTCTTGGAGTCTTACTTTCATTTACTACAAACAAATGATCAATATTTATCCTGGGTCTCACCCAATGTCTCCTGACTTCTATAGCATTTTTCATGTATATATACCACACTGACCACTTTTTTTTTTTTTGCTTTTTGGGTCACACCCGGCAATGCTCAGGGGTTTCTCCTGGCTCTGCGCTCAGGAATCACTCCTGGCGGTGCTCGGGGGACCATATGGGATGCCAGGGATCAAACCCGGGCCGGCATGGGCTGGCCGCGGTAAGGCAAACGCTCTACCCGCTGGGCTATCACTCCGCCCCTGAAATACCACTTAAAGGCATAAATCAGAGGAGCAAACAAACTACATAAGGTTGAAAGAAAATTGCACTTTTTTTCACATATTCAGTATAATAATTTCTGGCTTACTAAACAACTAAGCCATTTACCTCATCAGCAGAGCCTTGCAAGCTACCGTGTCATATTTGATATGCCAAAAACCAGTAACAATTATAGACCTCATTCCCATCACCTGAAGGGAATGGTTTGAGGCTCTTCCTGTTCCTGGAGTGAGCAGATGCCCTTGGGCTACACTAGCATGCAACAGGATATATGGAAATGTTACTGCTGGTGCCGGTTCCAGCAAATCTATGAACAATGGGAAGACAAGTGATGCGAGTGATTTACCTCATTGCCAGGACCTTTATTTCTCTTAAGTTTGAGGGTAGCCAGGCAGAAATTTGGAACCTGTGTCCTGCATTCTGCAACAAAGTTTACTCCACTTTCTCTTTTTTGAAATGTTTTCCCCTTACAAATCACTACCTATTTTTCATTTCACAGTTCTTTTTATTCCAGTGCCATTTCTGTCATCTTTTTGTTCCTGGAAGGCCCTGCAGTGTCCTATTCTTATCAATGATCCCCTTTATTTTTTTCTTAGCTATTTTTATTGAGGTACATTCATTTACTAGGCTGTTAATTATACTTTTTATGTATACATTGTTCTAACATCCCTCCCACCACCAGATGCCTGCTTTCCTCTACAAATGTCCAAAGAAACCTCCATGCCACCCACACAAACCCTGCCCAGATAAGCTCAATAATGCAGACAAGTCTTCAATTCTGATTCTTTTGACCATTTTCTTTCTATGTTTTTATATTCCACATATGTGAGAGATCTTTTTTATGGTTGTGCATATAGAGACACCTTAACATATATATATATACGATTAAAGCTCAACTTATGAAGTTCCAAAAAAATTGGAAATTAGTGTTAAGTTGATTCCCGAAATGGTTCCTCAAATACTGTATATCTTTTCATGGGTATATAAATTGAGGCTTAATAGTATGAAAAATTCTATATTAATACATTTTAAGATGTATATAAAAGAGATCCTACAAAATTGTAATACTAAGAGTGACAAGAAGAGAATTTTAATTAAATAATCTAAATATGCTATAAAAGTATAAAGTGTGTTTTATCTTAAAAAGATAATGTTGACTTTATGTTATAAAAGAATATATGATAGATCATGCTAATGTATCTAAATTAATATAGAAATATATAGATGTAAATAATCACCAAAACAGGTATAGAAAAAATTAAAAATAAATGAAACTTTAATTATTTAAAAGCATTAAGGTCTTAGCTAGGAATAAACAGGTCTTTTTAATTTAGTAGAAGACAACCGTATATCCATGCTTGAATGTTATAACTTTATAGCAAAGTGGTGTGAAGCTTGTCTTTTCTCTTCTGGAAGCTTTGATAATGCTTCTTGATAAATTCATTTTAAGGTTAGATTTTCCCTAAGTTACCCATAAAGTTTTGCATCATTCCCGAATTGAAAAATAATCTATGGTTAGATTGTTCTAGGTGAGGTACTCATTTCGTCAAGTTTTCTTTACTATATCCCAACATTCTTATCTAACTATATCCCTCCAGTCTCTTCTATAAAGATGTTTCTGTAAACTCTCACTTGATCAGTTGTGAATCTTATGGGAGTAACTATCTATGTATGTTTTTTCTTTGATCTTGTTTCCTTTAACATTCTATCTCTGGCTATTGATTTTGTCATTTGGTTGTATAACACTGCACATTGGAGTATTTCTATTTGGGTCTATTTTCCACGAGACCATTTGTGTTTTTTCAATCTCTGTGCCTACATTCTTGAGTTCTTGTAAATTTTTGTCTATGATTTCCCGTTATTCATCAATTTGCTTTAGAGGGTGCCAGTAACATTTCCATTTGACTCTATCACGTGCCAGTGTAGCCCAATGGCATCTGCTTGCTTCAGGAATATGAAGAGCCTTAAACCGTTCCTTCAGGGTCTTGACGAAGAAGTCTGACCAACTCATAGGTGGGCGGCCACGTGATTTTTTTTGACATCCTGTGGGATACAGCCAGTAAAGGCTCTGGTCCAGTGGTCATCTCCAATCGCATTACATGTCCAGCCCATCTGATTTTTTGATGTCTTGGCAAACGAGGCAGTGTCCCTGACTCTAGAACAGCAATGGAGGTCGGAGCTCCGGATTCCTTCTCTTACTTAAGTGAGGTGTGATATTCCAAGCATAGCTCTTTCAATTCCTCTTTGGGAGACCCGAAGAGCATTCTCATCCTGCTTTCGTAGGGCCCAGGTCTCTGAGGCATATGTTAATGCAGGGAGAATGGTGGAGTTGAAGAGATGTTCCCGGAGCTTGAAGTTCCTTGTCTTTTTAGCTATTTCTTTGATGCTTTAGAAGGCATTTCATGCTGTTCTCTTCTTCCTGCACAACTGAGGTTTTAGGTCATTCATCATATTGGCTTCTCAACTTAGGTACACATAACTGCTGCATTCAGAGAAGTTTGTTCCATTGAGAGTGAATGGGGCCTCTGGAACTAGTTCATTTTTCATGAACATAGTTTTGTTGAGATTCAGCTGTAGACCTATCTTTCCACATTCTCGGTCAAAGTCAGCCAGCATTTGTGCCGCTTGGCTAATGTTTGGTGTTATTAGAACCATGTGACCAGCGAAGCGGAGTGGTGTAGTTGCAGACCATCTGTCTTCATTCCCATTCTAATTGTCACATGATGTTCTCAAGGGTGCACTAAAGAGTTTTGGTGAAATGGCATCATCCTGCCGAACCCCTCCCTTTTGACATCAATGACTACTTCTTTGTAGAATGGTGAGATCCTGGTGGTGAATCCTTAACACAGCTCAAGAAAGATCTTGATGTATTGCGTCCGAATGCCCTGTTTGGCTAGGGTGATGATGAAGCTTCAGTCTCCACAGAATCAAAGGCTTTCTTTAAATCAATGAACATGAGACAGAGTGGCATCTTGAACTCCCTACAAGCTGCAATGAGATTGGTTATCGTGTGGATATGGTCAATTGTGCTGAATCCTTTTTGTAAGACAGCTTGCTTGCATGGTTGTCCTTCATCTAATGTTCTGCCAATTCTGTTCAGGATTGTTATTATTCTGATGTTATTATTCTGCCACTAATACCTTCTATTGAGTTTTTAAATTCCATCTACCTTACTCTTCATTTCTATCATTTCTCATTTCCACTACAATGCTGTTTTTGAACATTTTTGACTGTGTCATTGTTTCTTGGAACAAGTTTAAAAAAATTCTTATCATGGTGTCTTAAGGGCTCTTATTTGAAAATTATTATCTGAGTGTTTACAGAGATTTTTAGTTACCAATAGAACCTTATGCGTTAGTATTTTCACTCATTGATCTTGATGAACTTATTTCTCATTGGGTTTGCTGTCCTCTGATGGTGAATCTTTGCAGTCTAGCCCTCTGGAAATCTTTGAGATATTAGGCTGAGTGTACTCTTTCTTTCACATCAGGCCTCACCCAATGACAGGAAATATAAATGTGTGCAGTGCAAGATTAATGAGTGGAGTGTTGGCATGGTCCGATAAGGAGCTTCATGGTTGAGGGTAGAAGCAATGGTGAGAGGTGTTATGGGTTCAGGGTGTGGATGGCGGCCTACTGAGATAGTGAGGTTGGGTATAGATGCTACTAAGATCCAGGCAGAAGAAAGGATATTCCATTTCTGGTTCCAACAAGGCCAAACACATGATAATTAACCCTAGAGTGATAAGATCAACTGTATTTTATTATTTACAAGTATTCATCTTCCAGAGTGGACACAGAACATCAGGAACATACGGTTTTCACTTGGAAATTGGGTGAAGAACCAGGGTGCTATGGGAGAAGAGTTTTTTTTTTATTATCAATAAAGTGAAGTGCCACTGATTCAGAAAAAAAAAGTTGTTATTGGTTTGTTTGAATATTTTTGTCAACTATTAAGGACCTGAACTTTATACTGAGGGATAATCTGGCACTATACATTGTGATAAGAAGGCCTATTTCTGAGGAGCCAAGGGAAGAAACCAGCATTCTGATCATTAGAGCTCTCCCTGTTTTTCCCGGATGACGTGGTACACATAATAATTGTCCTTAATTTTTTCCCTGATACCAGGAGAGTGAAATTATCACCTAAGGAGTAGGGGTAGTTTTCCTATTTATACTCAATCACTTGTATAGTTTTTTTTCCAGTTGATCATTGATTTGCTAGAGCAGGCACCAGTAACATCTCCATATGACCTGTCACATGCTAGTATAGCCCAAGGGCACCTGCTTGCTCCAGGAACATAAAGAACCTCAAACCATTCCATCAGGTCTTGGGAATAAGGTCTATAATTGTTACTGGTATTTGGCATATCAAATATGACATGGGTAGTTAGCTAGGCCCCTGCCGTGTGGGTGGGATACTCTCATAGTCACCTCTAATATTTATACTCAATAGAATACAATAATACTTTATGTGAAAACAGAATTGAGACCATTGTTCATAGAGAATGGTAGGGTGTGGGGTGGAGAGGATACTTGTCTGCATTCGACAATTGAATGCAAGAACAAAGGGCTCATAAAATCTCTTACAGCCTGGTATTCCAAGGATCTTTTTCTGGACATTTGCAGGGGTGGTGGTTGAAGGTGCCCAGACAATACGTTACTATATCCTGCCACTTCATCTTATTTTTCCCTGAATTACTAGGAGAGTATGATATGGAACAAATCTCTACTAGTGATTGTGAAATGTCTAGCTGTGAACAGGTACTATTCAATATCTTCATTTTCAATATAGTCAATGTTATTTTTATCCAAATAATCAAAATGTGATGGAAAATTTGCAATATTTCACTCCAAATGGTACATATTTTTCCTCAAACTGTTCCAGAATTTATGTTTTCAGATAATTTTGTTGCATGGAAAACGTAAGATATTTCATATTTAGCATAGACTTCCTTCTAGATTTTCCTTTTCTTATCCTAAATATGTCAGTTGTTCCTTTGTAAACAGTGTAAGTATAAGATTGTCCTCAGTGTATGAATATGGATGAAGAAGTGGGTTCCATTCAAAGGAATTAACTTATGTCATTATTTGTTTTAACATAGACTAATTTCTTGTTAAGGGAAGATAATTTTTTAAGGCATTTATCTTTTCCCTTGGATTTTTCTTTAAGAATATTGGAAAGACAATGCAAGTGCTGCTAAACTGTGGGAACGTGTAGATAATCCCACATAAGCATTTGCTATTTCCTTCCTGAAAATTTCTTCCTCTTCTAAAGAATAGCTTGGGGTTTTATTATTGTTTTTGAACAAGGTCTAAAGGGTTACCCTGAAGTAACATTTATGGTGGCCTCACAGCCAGAAGCTTATGGTAACCACTATTCTTACAAGCTATATCCTGCCATTGATTTTTACATAGAACTCCCCATTGATTTCAATAGGGAGTTTTCCCCTTAGATCGATGGCAGGATATAGCTAGTGACATTAAGCATAGATAAAAGACACTTGAGTTAACTGTCAACATAACTAAAATTTAGATGTAAACTCATTTAACAAAAATTGACATTCAAAGGTTCATTAGGAAAGAAAGCATTTCAAAATGTCTTTTCCTCCCACAAGGTCAATGTAAATAAGATTTCTTATTCCCAAATCATTATTTCTTGAGACTTGCCTTTTTCTTTTCAATTTTATCAAAATCACATTCTCATTAGTACTTCTCATAGATTCAAGTACTTATTTTTTAAGAAGCATGGTTTGTTCCCCTAAACAATACAATATCTAATGGTAAGTAAAGATGATAACAAATATATCCATAGAATAATAAGGGAGAAAAACAAGAGAAAACAAAAAATAGTGTTTTAAATTCTGTGGTATTTAAAATCCCTATGGTATGTACATGGTATCTTGAGTAGTGAAAATAAAATATTAAAATTTAAATCACTTAAATTTTCTGATAACATGTGATACCACAAAACTTAATAGCTCTATCGATGTTAGGTATGCCTCAAACCAAAAGTAGGAAATGACTGACAGGAAAATCTGGCCATTTTTAAGCAACCTAGACTGCAATATTTCTGGTAAATTTCAGCCTATACCTGCTGCTCCAGAGTAATTACTAAAGTCTTAAATGTTCCCCATTTAGTTTAATTCTGAATTCACACTTTAAAAAGTTGGTATCCTGATCTATCTCATTTATGGTGACTCAATGAATGAGAAAAAGAGAGGCATGGAGAGCGCACTGATGTGTTAGCTTGGGGTCCAAGTCTGGGGGTTCAGGGTTCTAAGTTTAGGGCTAATAGGTGGCAGTGTTATATCAAAAGGCACTGGTGGCAGTTGAAAGTGAGGTTGGGGTTCCTGCAATACTCCTTAGTCTTGGGTTCTTTCCATTCTTTTATCTTCTCCTATTGGTCCTTCCAGTTAGTTCTTCACTCTCCTTTCCCATTTCGTGTCCTTCAATCCCTGAGTCATCACTTGCTGGATGTGTATTCTTTAAGTCATCTCCTCTACTAGCCTAAGCAAAAACATCCAGAATCTTGACTATTGAGAAATCATACTTCTCTGCCTGCCAGCCATTCCACAGATGTTTATAGAACTAATCTTTTGTGCCAAATTGCTATTATATGCAGAGAAAATTGTAAAAAATTGTCAATAAGAGTTATGATAGCTTACATATTTAGATTTTTACATGTGTTCACCATTTGGGAAACGTATTGTATGAATGTGATTTCAAATTTGTTGACAAATGTCTTACACATTATTTTTGGCATCTGAGATATATCTTAACAAGCAAAAACTTGGACAAGTCCAAATGTCCTTGGAAGACCACCCCCAGAAGAAATAAGTCTGACCACTCTTCCATCATCAAGTTCCCTCTGCCCACTGAGTGAATCATGAAGAAGAGAAAGACAAGGACACGTTTGTGTTCATTGTGGAGGTCAAGGCCAACAGTACCAGATCAAGCAGGCTTTGAGCAAGCAGTATGCTCAGATATGGCGAAGGTCAAACCCTAATGGGCCTGATAGAGAGAAGGCATACATTCAACTAGCTCCTGACTGTGATGCCTTGGATGTGGCTGTAAAATTGGAATCACCTAAACTGAGCAGCAAGAAAACTCCAAAAATATTTCTCAATAATAAAAGATTAAATAAACTAAAATCAATCCTTCTTAGATAAGGATAATGGCAAGTATAAGCATCTCCTTATCTAATAGAAACTGATATTGAGGAACTTCCAAGAGAACCAGGTTGTTCACTGGATATTAATTGGGTCTCTAGAACTGTGGTGTGGATAAGTTTGAGAATTCAAGAGTTCAAAGGAAGCCCAAAGGGTTGCCATGCTTTGGTGAGTTTGACCAGGTTTTTACAGTGGTTATCAGTCAGTAAGGAGATGAGAAAAAGGACCAATTAAAATATGCTAGATAATTGCAATCTTAACTAGGCCAACCACTAGGAGGAACTAGTTGTACCAGAGCATAACATTCTAACACGTTGGATTTTATCGTAGTCTAACTGCCCTGCAGAAAGTGAAATATCACCTGTAGTCTACCCATAAAAGGGAGAAAAGGTTGAGAAGCACAGGTTAAGTTCATAGTGCAAAGTCAAAGACTCATCTAGAACTCAGTCCATAGATTTATAGAAAGGTTTTCTTATTCACATGCCTCCCTCCCACATTATTAAGGGCTTACTTACAGCAGTTCATTTGACCCCAGTACATCATGTCTTGGTACAAAAAGAAAGATTACAAATTTATTAATATAATGATACAGATTTTTTTGATGGTTTAATCAGTCTGAATAACTTTGGTTGTAACCAGTAACTCTGAAACATTTTTCTAATTAGTGGGTGATCATATAGGGTTGATTCATGTATATTTGAAATTGACATTAATCTCATTCAAATATGTTTAATGAATAATAATTAAAATTTGATATAAGTAGATTTCAAAGATCTGTTCCATTTTTAACAAATAAATTGTGTGGGCAAAGTGAAATACAATAGAATAGCCTTGTTCTTTGTACAGAACAACATCTGATTGACAGATCACAAAGAAGCTATCAACTTAATTTTAAAGATTATATTTTTATGCTATAGGCTGTTTCATTATTTTATGCCATGTGCATACATTCGATTGATCTCAGATTTTACATGAAATAAGTTTCATGCTTTGACATTCTTGAAGGTGAAATTTAAGAATATTACTACCAAAACAGGCAATCTCATGGTTAACATTTCAGATATTGTCTTCCAGAAATGTCAGTTAGTACAGGGAAGTTCATCTAGCTCTTAAAGCTATTTTACAGGGAACTGAATTCTGCAGCTTCCCCATCTCATTACACTCTCCATCCCTGCCCACAAATTCCCTTTTTGCTAGGCCCAGCAATTAAGAATTGGTCTGTACATGGACTCTCAGATCAAGTATGGCATTTGGATTTAGCCTTGTTTGTAAACAGCATGATTCACAAAAAACCCATGTGAATAACAAAAGGAAAAGGACAGTGTAGTGTGAAGCTTTAATTAATGTGAAGCTTACCCAGGATGTGCTAACTGTCAATTTTTCCCGCAGCTTGAGAAGCAGCGAGTGATGTGTCAGACCCAATTCAGGAAGGGTCTGCAATCTCAATAAAGCAATAATCACACAAAAGATTGGTAGATCTCTGATGATGTATCAAAGATGATAACTCTCCTCTTAACGATTACTCTTGAGGTGAAAAGTAAATAAAATATACCGATTTTCCCCAATTCCTTCTGTGCCTTGTAAAATCATTACAGAATCTTAGAAACCCATAGGTTGGGAATTGCTTCTCTACCAGAAAAACCTTCTCATCTCTCCTTGTCACCATATTTCCTGGTAGTGTCGAGTGGACAGCGAGCTGCCTTCTTGCCTCTTGAATGAGATGGCTCAATTCGCTCTCTTTCTTTTTGGCTCAGAAAAGATATTTCATCTCTCTAGAAACTCCCCAGCTTGTGTTCAGTCCAACTGACAGGGTTCTTAGAATATAAATTTTAAACAGTTCTATTGTAGTTAAGCACTTGGATGCATTAGAGGTTTTTAGAGAAGATGGGGGTCAGGAAGATATAATTTATTTATCTTTCTCTAGAGTTGTCTATATTCAACACTAGCTTTACAGTGAACCTTAGTTCTTCGCTTTCAAATGCATGCACACACACACACACAACACATCCAAGTGCAAGAAATTTTTAAAAAGGCTCTCTGGAGTTTTGCCATTACTTCAGCTGACTGTCCATAGCAAGCCCACATACATTATTTATAGCTGGTATAGTCACTTGTGCCATCTAGCATCATCCTGAATTTCTTCTGAGCATGGCATCATTGCAACTTTTGCCCTTCCACTTAGGTGTGGCTCCGTGGTTTGCCCACAAAGGGAATGAGTGACATACTTTCCATCTGGATGGAAATTTTAAAAGCCAGAGTGTAAATTGACGATCTTTCCTTTTACCATCTGCCACCATGGTCAGCAATATTTTACCTCATGATTGTTCCATTAGCCTTGATTCTAGAGCGAGGATGATACAGCAAAGAAAATAGGCAGACTTAAATTACTCCTTTTTCTCTTACATTGCTGAATTTTAGTAGTTACTTGCCACTCTAGTTAAGCCTATATTCTAATATGTATATATTAGAATATACAAGTGATATGTATGTATATATGGTATGATACAAGTGATATGTATCTATGTATATGTACATACATACATATCACTTGTATCACTTGTCTTCCTGTTTTTCATCGATTTGCTCGAGCGGGCACCAGTAACATCTCCATACATCCTGTCACATGCTAGTGTAGCCCAAGGGCAACTGCTCAATCCAGGAACAAGAAGAGCCTCAAACCATTCCTTTAGGTCATGGGAATGATGTGTATAATTGTTATTGGTTTTTGGCATATCAAATATATTTGCAACACATATATTTGTATATATGTATACACACATTACCTCAAAGCTTTTATAGATGGGCCCAGAGATATGGCATAGTGGGTTGGGTACTTGCTTCAACATGGAGGTCTAGATTCAAACCCAGCAATGCTATGATTATCCAAGCCACCAGGTGTGATCACTGAGCAGTCATGAGTAAGCTCTGTTCACTGCTGGGCATGGTCTAAGGAAAAAACAAAACACAAAAATCTCATGGACTCTTTTGGAAATATTTTTCTTCCACACCCCCACCTTTATTTAAACACTATAATTTACAATATTATTGATGACTATTTGTTAAAGGCACCCAATACTCCAACACCAATTCCACCACCACCACCAATTCCCTCCACCATTGCCTCTATCTTCCCAACCACCCTCACAAGGCTGCCCCTGTAGCAGGCCCACAACAATTTATTTTCTATTTCTTGTAAGCACTAAATGGCTAATAATAAAAAATACTTCAATATGCCTATAAATGGATGGACATGGAGAAGATCATGTTGAGTGAAATTAGCCAGAAGGAGAGAGACAGATATAGAATGACTGCATTTATTTGCATGACATAAATATATATATATATGTATATATTATGATACCAATATACAAGGTCAAGTGAAACATGTATCTGGAGGTTTTGTCAAAGGTGGAAATTATAAACTTGTGGGAATCAGAGGCTAGGTAAGACAGGAAATGGAACAGTGTGCTAACAATTGTCGAAAGTACTAATACCAACCTAGTACTAATCCTTGCTCTCCCTGTGCACAGCCGTTCATGAGGCAGTCGGGAGGCATGGCGGGTTCTAGCCCTAGCCCAACACCTCAGCAGAGCCTCACAACAAGCCAGGCCATCCCTCCTCACTCCAAGGGCGCCGCCATTTTCCACTTTTGGACTTCCGTCTCGTCAGAACTCCACCCAGCAGACCAGCCCATCACAGCCCGGATCACCGACACCCACCCGGCAGCAGCTTTTTTCCTCAATCCGCCCAGGTATGCTGGTCCAGAGACTCTCACACATGGGGCAGAGCTGTTCCTTGCTCTCCATGTGCACAGCCGTTCATGAGGCAGTCGGGAGTCATGGCGGGTTCTAGCCCTGGCCCACCACCTCGGCAGTGCCTCACAATAAGCCAGGCCATCCCTCCTCACTCCACAGGCGCTGCCATTTTCCACTTTTGGACTTCCGTCTCGTCAGAACTCCACCCAGCACACCAGCCCATCACATCCCGGCTCGCGTGGCCCCAAGCGGCCCAGCGGTTCATCAATAAATACTTTATTTGGAGGTGTTTAAAAGAGTTTGCCTCCCACTCGGCAAGCCTGGCAAGCTTCTCGTGTTGTATATGATATGCCAAATTCCAGTAAAAATTATATTAGGTCATTCCCATGACCTAATATAATGGTTTGAGGCTCTTTATGTTCCTGTAGCAAGCCGATGCCCCTGGCTCTACTGGCATGAGACAGGACATATGGAGATACTACTGGTGCCCGCTCTAGCAAATAGATGATCAAAGGGAAGATCGTGATCGTGATCATGATCGTGACTAATACCAACCTAGAACTTAGCATTAAATACAGGCAAAAAGATACACCTGACAACCCTTTAATGTATGTTCTGTAATCCACAATCTGGAAGGGAAGGAAAAGAGAAAGAGATAGAGAGAAAGGGAAAGAAATAAAGAACCTGCCATGGAGGTGGGCTGGGGGAGGGGGTGGGGAACCGGGGACATTGGTGGTGGGAGATGGGCACTGGTGGAGGGATGGGTACTGGAACACTGTATGACCCAGAACCAAATATGAACATCTTTGTAATTGTATTCTCACGGTGGTATAATAAAATATTTATAAAAAATAAAAAATCTTGTTACTCAAAAAAGAAAATCCATCAATAAAAGAGAATTTGTGAAAATCATTTTATCTCACCATGGAGACATTAAGTCCTTGTCTGAGGGCTTACTAAACTGTTGTTACTTCTGAGACTTCTGTTTAAATGTTTGTGTTGAGACTTCTGTGTTAATGTTTTCTTAGCTGAGCTTAGTTGTCGTCTATGTTATATTACCTTCCAAACTGGAGTGTTCCTACTGCCATGTTAGTATTGTAGAGTTTGGAGACGTTGGTTCCCCAGAAAATCCAGAATATATAACTGGGTAGTAAGCTTACATGGAGGTGGTAGTGGTAGTGTTGTGTGGGTGTGGCTGGGACTCTGGACGTACAAATTACCTGGTGTATCTGAGATTTTCAGCCTATTAGCATCTCTGTGGAGCTTAGTCATGAGGTGGTGGAGTCTGGTCAGAGGCATGAAGGCAGCTGTTGTGGTGTGAGTCTGGCTGCGGGGCTTGGTAAGGCAGAAACTTTGCTAGTCCCGTCCCAAGATCATCCTAGAGGTCTCAGTCAGCCAGTATCTCTTTTAAGTTCTTACTTTTACATGGAATATCTTTGGGGTTTGTTTTGTTTTTGTTTGGGGTGCTCAGGGCTTACTCCTGGCTCTGCCATCAGGGATCACTCCCACTAATGTTCAGGGGACTGTATAGGAAGCCAGAGATTGAATCCAGTTGGTCGTGTGCACTGCAAATGCCCTGCCTGACCTACCTGCTGCACTCTCACACTGGCTCCTACATGACTTATCTTTGAACATTCTCAGATACCAACACTTTTGTTCAACAACACCAATGCACATATTGAGTGTGTTGTATCAGTAAAATGTTTTGAAAAAACTGCACTAAAATCTTAGTATCAGACCTGGACTTTGTAGCTCTGCAAATAAAAAGGATTTCCAGGGACTGGAGAGGAAGGACAGTGGGTAGGGAATTTTCCTTGGATGCAACTTGGGTTATGTCCTCAGCACTGCCTGAGTCCCACCATGAGAGACTCCTAAGCACAAATCCAGGTGTAAGCCCCGATTACCTCTGGGTTCAAAACAAAAATTAAAAAAAAGAAAGATATAAGGTTGTTCTATGTGGCTAGCGCAATAGTCCAGCGGGTAGGGCGTTTGCCTTGAATGCAGCCGGCCTGTGCCGCCTGAGTTCGATCTCCAGCATCCCATATGGTCCCCTGAACATAGCCAGGAGTAATTCCTGAGTGCAGAGCCAGGAATAATCCCTGAGCATCGCCGGGTGTGACCCAAAAAAAGCCAAAAAAAAAAAAAAATCTCATGCCTTTCCATTTTGAAACCAGCTCTACATTTTTTATCCATTTTCCTACCTGAACTTAACCTTCATAAATTCAAACAAGATAACTAGTCCATCAGACATTAATAAAGACCTAGGAATCATCTATCCATTTTGAGAAATATACACTTAGTCATCTGTTTCTTCACCTAACTATTCATCTACCCCCACTTCCTGGAAATATTTCTGTTGAGAACAGCATTATTCATTCTCCATCCCCCATCTTCTTTGGCTGAGACATCTTTCAACTCATAATAGAGTAATTTGAAATACAAACTAACTCAGGTAAGTGGCGTGTCTCTGAGCACGTATCTGACTGACTTGGTTTATTCTCTGTGTCCCTCTTCAGGGGCTGCCCTGTCAGCAGCCTCAGCTGCTGGCTTAAGAATCTCACCTTCCATCAGCATTCACATAATAAGGACAGACTCTCCACATGCAGCTTTCTGCAAACTTTAGATTTATTAACCTAACGTGAAAAAAATCCAATGGATGATACCAAAACCTACTCTCTCCCACAGACCTGAAAGAAAAGAAACTTAAAGAGAAAAGTATAGTGACACTGAAATATTCAAATACAGGATTTACATGATAATGGGGGGGGAAAAGATTACATTTTTCACTATTCTACCTGCAAATGATTACAGAGGAATATAATCGTTTGCACAGCAAAAAGCAAATCATATTTATATTAAACCTAGAAGTTCCAAAGATTGACAGAAATCTTTTTCTCATTTCCTAAACAAAGGCAAGTAAAAGACACTAGCATATGTCCTGGATAACTAGTTTGACTTCCCACCTGAATAACTTAGCTTTTCATCTGAAGTCAAAGCTTTTCCGTGCTGAGACAATCCGAAAAGTGAAATAGATAATGTTACTTTGTTCTGAAGCTATATTTTAGTGCTGAAAAATTGCATCTCCTTTTGAATTCGGGTACCTCATCGTTGTACATCCCCAATACTCAGCACAGCATCTCTTACGTGCCATGGAGCCTGTCTGCCACCCTTATCAGACTGTACATTCCTGAAGGGGCGACCATGTCTCATTTCATTGTTGTGTGCTTGGCAGCAAACATTATGCCTGGCACAGTCCAGATATGCAATTAATATTGAATGTTGAGGGATTTTTTAATGATTCCACTCTTGAGCATGCCAGATTTTCCTTTAAGTCAGAGCTGGAGTCATGGGAGATCGAGAAGTCCTCACTGAGCAATTCTCACCGACAGAATACATCAGGAAGAAGGGGTAAAAGCTTCAGCCCCTTCACTCAAGCTGCTTATGAGTTAGGGGAATCTCTGGAGAGTGACATATCTGCTAATTAACTTAAAGGTCTATAGTAACCATAAGGAAGTTTGATTCTAAAACCTGACCTTTATTTAAAAAACTAATTGTGAACATTTGTTTCTGCATTCGGAAGATTAGACTCTTAAACAGACAACCCACTCTCCCACAAATAGACACTCATCAACCAGAGTTCTTTTAAAAATCCAAATTCCTTCCATAAGAGATAAGGATCTTGTGATCTGAGCCTCGAATCAAACTCTCTGAACCCTATCCCCACTTCATTTTTCTTTCCATCCTAATAATTTCTTCTCTCAAGAGAACATGTGTGAATAAATGTCTAAAGGTCTGATACCAACATTGAACTGAACATTAAATACAGACAAAAATGCAAATGATGGCTTCTAAGTGTATCGTAGTGCAACCCACAATGTGTGGGAGAAGGAGGAGAGAGAGAGAGGGAGAGAGAGAGGAGATAAAGAACCCGCCACTTAGGCAGGATGTGGGAGGGGGAGGGAATTGGGGACATGGGTGGTGGTTGAGGGGCACTGGTGGAGGCGGGGTGCTGGAACACTTTGTGACCAAAACCCCCCAAGCGTGAACAATGTTGTAATTGTATATCTCACGGTGGTATAATAAAATGTTAAAAAATAATTTCTTCTCTCTATTCTTGCATCAAATCAAGCATACTCTCAGTTCAGGGTCTTTTCAGCATATGTCACCTTGCTCACACACGATTTTTTCCTCTAGATCCACCCAGGGTCTTGCACACACCTTCCTCCAGCTTCTCGTTTGCTTTCCTCAGATGATCCTTTCCAAATGACCGCATCTTCTCTCTTTTCCTTTTGATCCCCACTGCTGTTTGTTTCACTCATAACATTTTGCCAAATGTGTGTTTTTCCCCCTCACACCAGCTAAACCTCCAACTCTTCAGATCCTACTAGACGTCCTCATTCAATATAATTCTGGCACATATAGCAAGTATGAATATTAGGTTCTGCCAATTGAAGAGTTCAGGTTGAGGGACTGTCTTGCTTTCGATGCCATTCTCAGAATACCCAAGTGACATACTTTTGTCCAATTTGTCTACATAGTTGAAGGCTAATCCCGTATCCACCCTCATCCTTTCACATTTGATCATTTACTGGAGTGTCTTATGTAACATGGAAGCCATTTTTTTACTATGAGCAATTTTTAGTGCAGGATATAACTAAGAAACAGCTAGATGGAAAAGGTTCATTGGGCAGGGTGTGGGAGAGACATATCACACTTCTGTGCCCTCTCTGGTTATACTAACAAATTTGCATCGCCACACATTCACCAACATACAGGAATTTTCCTAGGGGCTTTATATTAATATAGCCATGAAAGACTATTAAATAAATGCCCATTGGTGATTTAAACAATCACCACTTTATCTTCTTCTCTGGTGAGTGTGAATAACTAACAGGGTTGGAAAAAATTTAAAGCCTATTAAATTTTACTTGGTCATTCTCATTCTCGTCACTTTGGAGATTTGCAGGCATTCCCTGTCACCTCTGCATCAGCACAGAAAAAGATTTTCTTACGCTGGAGAATCCCAAACTATTAGGAGCTACACCAGGAACCCGGGAGATGATTTCTCTCTGACGAGTGCACACCATCTGCAATGACGTCACCCTTCTCCACCTGCTTCCCTGCTTATTGTCTGTCTTCCCCTACTAGAATTAAAGCTCAGAAAGGGTCAAGACTTTATCCCAAGAATGTTGACATAATCAGCAGAAACTTTCTAGGTGAATCCAATGGTGGGTGAGGTTTTCAGGGAAATGCTTCTCTGAGTCTTCAGGCCTGGAAAGTTTGACTCTTTGTTCCATGTTTTGCTTCTAGTACCAGGAGAGGGAAGCAACCAGGAATTGTGTGTTATTTTGTTAGTTTGAGGAGATTGAAATTCCTTTTGGGTACTTAATTAGGTTACTGGGACTACCATAATAATCAATTCTAAGTTGATAGATTAAAACAATAGAAACAGGGTCACTGAGAAAATTTACAGAGGCTAAGCCTCATGGCTAGCTTATGATCCATCCTGGGGTGTGGCCCCAACACTGTATCACTGTCACTGTCTTCCCATTCATCATCGATTTGCTCGAGCGGGCCCCAGTAACATCTCCATATGTCCTGTCTCATACTAGTAGAGCCCAAGGCATCTGCTTGCTCCAGGAACATAAAGAGCCTCAATCCATTCCGGAATGAGGTCTATAATTGTTACTGGTATTTGGCATATATATCAAATACAACACGGGTAGCTTGCCAGGCTCTGCCGTGCAGGTAGCATACTCCTGTAGGCATCTCTAAGTCCAGCATTTATTGATGAACCGCAAGCGGCCGTGCGAGCTGGGCGCTGATAGGCTGGTTTGCTGGGTGGAGGTCTGACGAGAGAGAAGTCGGATGTGGAAAATGGAGGCCCTCATGGAGTGAGGGGTCGTCTGGCTTTTGCGAGGCTCTGCTGGGGTGGTGGGCCAGGGCTAGAACCCACCATCCCTCCCGGCGCCTCGTGAGCGGCTTGTCACAGGGGAGAGCCAGTAGCAGCTCTGCCCCATGTTTGCGAATCTCTGGACCGGCATACCTGAGCCGGATTTAAGAAGACTGCTGCAGGGTGGAACTCGTTGAGCTGGGCGCTGATAGGCTGGTCTGCTGGGTGGAGGTCTGACGAGAGAGAAGTCCGGATGTGGAAAATGGAGGCCCTCATGGAGTGAGGGGTCGTCTGGCTTGTTGCAAGGCTCTGCTGGGGTGGTGGGCCAGGGCTAGAACTCACCATCCCTCCCGGGCGCCTCGTGAGCGGCTGGTCACAGGGGAGAGCCAGTAGCAGCTCTGCCCCATGTCTGCGAAGTCCCTGTCTACGGCCATACCACCCTGAAACCGCCCAATCTCTACTAAGACAATTCACTATTAATTTGTTTTTTTTAAAAATTGTCCCCCAGGGAACCAGAGTGATAGTATAGCTGGTAGGGGTGGCCTTGCACGCAGTAAACCTGGATTCAATCCCCAGCACCCTATATGGTCCCTGGAGCCCTGCCAGGAGTAATTCCTGAATGCAGAGCCAGGAGTGACCTCTGAGCACCACCAGAAAATTAAGCCCCAGGGTCCGGAGACCACTGGGGGTTAAAGTACTTACCTTATATGTAGCTGACCCCAGTGTGACCCCCTCCCGCAAGACATATGGTTCCCCCAAACCTGCCAAGAGTGATTCCTGGAGCAGAGCCAGGACTAAGCCCTGAGCCCCACTAGACAACTAGGGGATGGCCCCAATATGAACAAAATTAACCAAGAGGCCAGATCCCCAGCACCACATGAACTCAAAATGACTCAAAAACCTATCTCATTTAAAGTCAGCTATGCCTTCCTGCCATCCTGTTGCCTGTCTGAGAAATGCATACAGTGAGCAAGCGAGGATGACATGCCCTGGAGAATCAGGGAACACCTGAGCAGACAGAAACTGCATGTGAACACGGTACACAATCAACAGGGAGCCTGGCCTATCTCTGTGGGGTACCCCCAGGTAGAGCTACTCCCTTCACTTCTCAGCACCCTGGGTGCCACACTGCTGCCTGCTGCCAACAAACAACAGAGCCAGCTCCAGCAGGGTGACAGCCGCCTCCTCAGGGAAACACTAAGGGCTCAGGAGTCTTAGCACCAGCGTGAGATGTAAGGATTTCATGGTGTAAAATTTTCGGATTTTGGGACTGGACTGATAGTACAGTGGGTAGGGTGTGTCACAACTGACCCAGGTTCGATTCCCAGTTACATAAAGAATTTTGTTTTGATTCAAAACAAAACCAACAAAAAACTTACAATATTTAACTTCTGGTGACTAGAAATACATAATTAAGGTGTTAATAGAACATCACTTCCTCTGAAGAATCTGTAGAAGAAGCCCACCTGGCTTCATAACTTCTGACATTTGCTAGTCTTTCTATTCCTTGTCTTACAAATACACATGTCAGTGTTCACCTCCACCTTCACAGGTTGTTTCCCCTATATGTGTTCTGTGTGTGTCTTTTCTTCTTATAATGACAAGTTAATCATTGGATTAGTGTCCATCCTATTGCAACGTGACTATGTCTTAAATTTTATATGTCTCTATTTTCAAACAAAAGCACATTCACAAATACTAGTTTCAACATCTCACTTTGGGAAAGAAAATTCTTGCACACAAGTGTTGACTAGGTTATTCACATGGGTATATGGGAACCAACTTAAGAATAAACCAATTTTTCCAACTCATTCTTGTTTTCAGGCCACACAGTGTCTTTTAAGACATAGGTAATGAAACTACTGAAAAGCATCTTTTTTATCAAGAAATTCATCAAATCTCAAACCAAACAGATGGATTTTGGAAGGAACTACAGTAGAGTCTCTGAAATCTTTATTAAGTGTCAGGGAAAGGATAAACGGAATATAAAGTAAATATTTATATGGTAAAAATTGTAAACATTAGCAAGGAGAAGGAATCATGGTACTATTTTTAAAGGAATTTGAGGTTATAGAAAAGAGATCTAAACTGTTAATAGAAAAGCAAGTTTAGTCTTAGCAGTAAAATACATTTATTAACTGTGCACATTTCTAGAGCTGAAATGTGAGAAATGACCCCAGTAGCCCAGACAGCAAGTGGCTATTCTCTCCCATGAGAAAAACTAACAGTGCATTCCTGTAATGCCAAATATTATCAGATGATAGTGTAAAAGTCTAGAGAACTGATATTTGCTCTGTATAATACCAAATGTCCAAATGTCTTGTTTTGCTATAGAACGAATAGTTTGACCTAGTAACTTGCAGAGTGTATGAGAAATTAGGGTTGTAGCCATGATTTCTGGGCTGTCATAAGGTGACCAAGATCATCTCTGACAATGTACCAAGTTTTGAACTTTCGATCTTCTTCTGGCTGAGAAATACAGAAAGCTCAAGGCTTTCTTTCCTGGCCATGTTTGCCTCAGGAGAATCGTATGAATAACACCAAGGATGCTGGCCAATTACATAAAGAATCAAGGATCTGAAGAAAAATATCATTCATCAGAGGGCATTAAGCCAAAGGGTGCTAAATGTGAATGCATTTCACTCTTAAGCACTCTGGTGTCTTGCTTTGGGGCTCATGAAAAGTTACTATAGGAGGATAGGCCCCTAGTTCGAAGATTCATGTAATTGGAAAATTTTAAGAAGAGAAATGCATTTCATTTACTTCAATCAATAATGCACTCTCCCAAAATAAAATACACTTCCTCATGATGGAATAGGTGCCTAAATGTTTTAAATACATAAGCAGCAACCGAATTGTATGCTAAAAATATTAATTTCTACAAAATTGTGGGTAATCAATTTCATGTTTCTTACAGCTCTAAAATATTATATAATTTTGGATCATTATTTCAATTCCAGAAGTCTACAGACACATAGATATTTTACACTTATGGAAAATTATATCAGAAAAGAATTATGGATACTATAGAAGAAATTAAATAATGAATTCAACACACATAATAAATAGCTGAAACTCCATATTTAATATCTAAGAAAATAGGAATAATTATCTTCACCTCCAGTGGCTGATCTATACAAATAGGATGAGGCTTCTAGGGCAATATGGGACACTATGTCAGAGAAACTCAAGCAATTCTCCATTTAAAAGATCAAAAAAAAAGCATACATGCAAATCCAAGATATATATATAAATCTAAATACATATATATTAAATTGAAGTAATATTTACTTATGATATTGTATATGCTTCATGTATATATTTACATATTTTATTGTGTATGCTTATATATTTTTATATTGAAGAAATATTATTGACATACAGCATTGCATATGTATCATTATGCTTATCCCCCAAATGTCAAAATACCTTCACCACTATTTTTTAGCATCCCTATCACACTTGGGCCCCCTATTCCCCTCTTGGCTCTTACTACAACCTTAGTTCTCTACTCCCATTACAAAGATTCATTTTAAACTTTTTATATTCATTAGTTTTCTTTATTTATAATCCACACATGAATGAGATCATCTCAGTGTTTTTTCTCAGTTGTATCACTTAGCATGAAAAGCTTCTAATGTTTCATCTTTTTAAAAATGTAAGTATTCCATTTTGTTTGTATACAGACATACATATACAAACACACACACACACAGAGTCTTGCTTATCCTCGTATCCATCATTGGGCATTTAGATTGCTTCCATGTCTTAACTATGATAAAGAATCCAGGTGGAAAATACATGTATCCTTTTAAGCTAGCACTTTTAATATTATTTATTTAGATATTTGGAAGTGGAGAAAGTGAGTGAATGGAACAGACATCTCTGAATGCAGCAGTTATGTGTACCTAGGTCGAGAAGTCAACATGATGAAAGACCTAAAACCTGAGCTGTGCTGGAGGAAGAGAACAGCATGGAATGCCTTCAATGTCATCGAAGAAATAGCTAAAAGGACAAAAGAAACTCCCCGCTCCGCACATCTCTTTGACTCCACCGTTCTCCCTGCATTAACATACGCCTCAGAGACCTGGACCCTATGAAAGCAGGATGAGAATGCTATTCGGATCTCCAGGAGAAGAATAGGAAGAGCTATGCTTGGAATATCACGCCTCACTCAAGTGAGAGAAGGAATCGGAGTTCCGACCTCCATCTCTATTCCAGAACCAGGGACGCTGTCTCCTTTGCCAAGGCATCAAAAATCAGATGGACTGGACATGTAATGCGATTTGGAGGCAACCGCTGGACTAGAGCCATTACCGACTGGATCCCACGGGATGTCAAAAGACCATGTGGCCGCCCACCTACAAGATGGTCAGAATTCTTCGTCAAGACCCTGAAGGAATGGTTTGAGGCTCTTCATATTCCTGAATCAACTAGATGCCATTGGGCTACATTGGCACGTGATAGGGTCCAATTTAAATGTTACTGGCACCCGCCTCGAGCAAATCAATGAATAACTGGATTCAAGTGATCAAGTGATCAAGTGATTTGGAAGTGGAACTGCTTTATCCTATAGTACATCTATTTTGGGTATGTTAGGATATCTTTCTATTGATTTCTATAGAAACTGGACTAGTTTACATTTCTAGCAACAATGTATGAATATTTCTTTATCCATAACCTGTGAACACTTGCTTTGAACTTGATGAAACAGGTTGAAACATTGAAGTTGTAAGGTGTTATCTCATCATCATCTTATTTGCATTTCTCACAATTTTTTTTATCTAGTAATCTGTTGATTACACCCCTGCGCCTCGAGGTGTTGCAGGTGTGGCTGCAGTGCCCAGCTACCTTGACAGGTGGCAGACAGGAGACAAGCTTCTCTATACCCAGAGCTCTTCCCTATGGGCCCTGAATGGTTGATGGTCTGACATAGAAAAGGACTGGACCCCCTGGGATGAACCCAGAGCCACGGCAGAGCCTGGCAAGCTACCCGTGGTGCATTCGATATGCCAAAAATGGTAACAATAACGGACCTCATTCCCAATGAATGGAGACATTACTGGCACCTGCTCGAGCAAATCAATGAATAACAGGAGTCAAGTGACAAGAGACAAGTGACTGATTTTGACTATTGGGAATGTAGAAGTATAATGTATTTTTCTGAAGATTTTTAGACCTTAAGAGAGATTCCCAAAGTGGAATTTCTGGATTAAAAGGAAGCTTAGTTCTTAGATTTATAAGCTGCTGCTTTGAATATTTTGATGTTCCATTATTAGGTGAATGAGTACTGAAGAGTGTGAGTTCTTTATATTGTATAGATCCTTTGATAATTTACAAATGACGATCTCTGTCCCTTATGCTTTCTAAAATTTGAAAACAATGTGATTTTTAATAAGAATGGCCACCCCAAAAACAATACAAAAGATCAACAAAACCAAGAGCTAGTTCTTTGAGAAAATAAACACAATCAATAAACCACTAGCAGAACTCACTAAGAACTAGGGAGAGAACCCTAATAAATGGAATAAAAAATGAAAGGGGGCTAACATCACAACAGAAAGCACAAAAATTTGAAGAATCATCAAAGATTATTTTGAGAATTGTTATGCCTAAAAGAAGAGAACATCAAAGAAATGGATAAATTCCAAGATTCCTATAACCTCCAAAGGTTGAACCAAGATTTAGAACATCTGAACAATTTCCTATTGAGGAAATTGAAATAGTAATTAAAAGTACCCCCCCAAAACAAAAGCTCTAGCCCAGATGGATTCACCATGAATTTTTTTAAAAAATATTTTATTATAACACCGTAATATATACAGTTACAAAGATGTTCATAAGATGTTCATATTTGGGTTTTGGTCATACATTGTTCTAGCACCCATCCCTCCACCAGTTCCCATTTCCCACCACCAATGTCCCCAATTCTCTCCCCCTCCCTAGTCTGCCTCTGTGTCAGGTTTCTTAATTTCTTTCTCTTTTCTCTCTCTCTCTCTCTCTCTCTCACTTTCTCTCTCTTCCTTCCCTTCCACACTGTGGATTACAATACAATTAAGAGGTTGTCATGTGTATCTTTTTGCCTGTATTTAATGCTTAGTTCTAGGTTGGTATCAGCACTTTCAACAATTATTAGCATACTGTTCCATTCTACACTCAGGGGTTACTCCTGGCTCTTTGCTCAGGAATTACTCTTGGCGGTGCTCAGGGGACCATATAAGATGCCGGAGATCGAACCCTTCTCACCTTTAAATAGGATCTACTCCCAATCCTTTTCAAGCTTTTCCAGGAAATTGAAGTAACAGAAACACTTCTAAAAGTTTCTATGAGGTAAATATCACCCTGACACCAAAAGCTGACAGAGACACCACCAAAAAAAATGTGGTAAAGGACCACTAATCTATGAGATAGAATAGCTATTGAGATGGGGGAGTTTAAGTAAAGAGCTTCTGGAAGCCAAGTCAGGTCAGCTTGACAAGGGGCAGGCGATATTGCATTGGCATCATGGAGAAAGTTCATGGCTGGCACAGGAGGAAGGGCCCCAGGGGAATCACCTACTGATGGAGATTCAACAAATATTAAGGATGAGCTATACTGAGGTTATTTTGTTGTGAGTTTTTGACATTTTTAATTATTTACATGTCTTGAAACTAGCCTAGTCAGAAATAAGAATAAGATATAAAAGTATTTTCTTCCATTCAGTCATATTATTTGTGTTTTATTTATATTTTTTTTTCACTGTGCATATTTTTAGCTTGATGTAGTCCTAGTTGTTTATTTTTCCTCTTATTCCCCTTTTTGTAAGTCAAGGTCTTAATGGCATATAAAACCAATGTAATGAAATGTTTTGCCTATATTTTCCTCTGTGAATTTTATGATTTTACATCTTACACTCAAGTCTTTAATCCATTGTGAATTGATTGTTATGTATGGTATGAGGCAAAGGTCTAGTTTCATTCTTTTGCAAGTGATATCTAGTTTTTCTAGAACCATTTGCTGAAGAGATTACCCTTTCTCCATTTTTTCCCAAAGCTCTGTTGATAAAAATTAAGTGAGCATGTAGGTTTGGGTTTAGTTCTTAACTCTCAATTTTATTCTACTAATCTTTGCATCCATTTCTGTACTGATAATGTACTGTGTTTGATTACAATAGCTTTGCTTTATACCTTGAAGTTGGAGAACTTGTCTCTCATATTTTCCCTTAGAATTGCTTTATTTATTTTTAATCTTTTGTCATTCCATACATAGTTATATTTGCTCCATTTTCTTGAAAAGTCCCATTGTGATTCTGAAAGGGATTGCATTGAATCAATAAATTGCCTTAGGTAAGGTAGTAATTTTCACAACATTAATTCTCCTCATCCAGTAGCAAAGATGTTCTGTTTTGTGTGCTATTGTATATTTCTTTGACAACATCTTATCACTATTGTTACAAGACTTTTCATGTAGTCCTAAGTTTGTTTCTAAGTGTTTGTTTCTTTTTTTAAACAAATGTGAATGGAATATTTACCTGGAATTCTTTCTCCTCTTCTTCTTTCTATTTTTATATAGAAATGTAATGATTTTATCCATTGAATTTGCAACCATTCACTTCTCTATATTTCTTATTACTTCTCTACTAGTTAATTTTGGTAGTCTCTTGGGTTTCTATGTATGTTTTCTACACATTTTCAAGTCATCTGAAAATAGTGCAGCTTTACTTCTTTAATTTTATTTATTTTTTTCCCTGAATGCTCTAGATAGAACTTCAAATACTGTAAAAAAATTAATGTTTTTGTTGTCAATTGCTTTCTATTAGTCCATTGATATGAGCATAGAGTTAAAGTAGAGAGTTTTAAGTATTTATATATATATACATATATATAACAAAACCATAAAAGTATCATTATTGGAACCATATTATCTAAAATACAATAAAAATAGTCATGTAGTTTGATTTTTATTTTGAGTAGTAAATGTATTTTTGTTTATTAAAATAGAGTGGCCACGCAATACTCTTAGATAGTACTAGATGTTCTGATCAGGTCCTTCCCAGGATCTTTCACATTTATACGCTGTATACAGTTCTAGGCAGGTTTTAGCTGTGACCCATCATCCCAGTGAGCCTAGCAGGAAACAAGAGCAACTCCCACACCATGAGGTCAGTCATTTTCAACATCCAGACTCTACTACTCCTCAGAGCTCAACCCAAGAGAAAACCTGTCCCTTCCCTTTTGAGTTTCATCATTAAATGATTGAGATGAAAACCTTCTTCTGAGAGTATATCATCTACACGGCAGAGCCTGGCAAGCTACCCAGGTTTTATTTGTTATGCCAAAAACCAGTAAAATTATGGTCCTCATTCCCATGACCTGAAGGAATGGTCTGAAGCTCTTCAAATTTCTGGAGCAAGCAGATGACCCTAGGGTATACTTGCTTGCAACAGGACATATGGAGATGTTACTGGTGCCTGCTCAAGCAAACAGATGAACAACGGGAAGACAAGTGATACAAGTGATTTTTAAAATAGTATTTGCATGTGTTTTCAAAGTATTGCAGAACCATCCTTGCACTCCTGGTATAAAGCACAAACAACTAGTTCCATGTAAAATGTTGTGTGATCGCTTTTATGTATTGCTGAAATTAGTTTGCAGAGATTCTGCTGAGGATTTTGTATTGGTACCAATCAGGAAATTAGTTGTAGTGTTCTTTTTGTATGCTGTCCTTCTCTGCCTTAAGTTTCAAAATAATATAGCTTGAAATGTGCTTGGAACCTCAATTTTTTTCTTCAATTTTAAGCATTTATATTTTTATATTGCTAGTTTAAAATTGAGAAAAGGAGTGCATGATTGGGAAAGAGAGGTATACTGAATTTATCTAAAGAGCCTTTTAAAACTATAATTGTTCATCCTTTGGAAGAAGACTAGGAAAGCAAGAGACTAAGGGTGGGGGGGTGGGCTGGGAGGGGGAGTGGTAACCAGACTAAAACATTTAAAAAAATCATCAGGAAACTCTTGGTCTTTCTGATCAGATGCATTCTTTTTGATGAACTATCAATGAGTTTTCTTTCCTCCAGTGTTAGCAAGATATTCATATGACCTGACTTTCCTTCTGCAGGAGTAGGCTGTTTCATAATTCACTATTTCAACTTACTTAGCAAAGCTATCTGAGCCAAGTAAAAAAGATTTTCCTCTCAATTTCAAAAAATGCTATTAACTTGTGATAATCTTCTACATTATGAGAGATTGGAAGAAAAATTAAAAATAAACAATTGCCAGAAAATGTGGTAAGTTTCCTTTTGTATTTCTGTATGATATGAATTTATCCCAACCAGACCTCCCATGTTTAGGGACTTTCCTCAACCCCTTGACTTTTTGAGATTATGAAATGTGCTCTGGGTACAACTCCCTTAAGTATCCACACCCCTCCCACTCCATGAAAGAGACAGAACATCTGCTCCTCAGCTCTCTGGGAAAGTATATTTAATTATTGGATGCTTTCCTTTTCAAAATGTTTCTGGCTTATTTTTTAGCCTTCAGGGCACAAACAAAATAAAATAATCCCTTCAATGTTTAAATCAGATAACAGCATCCACATCAACAAAAATAACAACTAATAGAATAGCATAGTATCTTCTATCCTTTCTGAGAAGCAACAGTCCATAGTACTAGGCATGGCTTGTCTCAGCACCCATTAGATGAATTTACTTTCTGAGACCTCCTAGCAATCAGTTTATGCTGAAAATTGGACAGTGCATGATCAAAGGAAAATTTTGAAATTTGCAGACTTGAGAACCATCACAATGATCAGCTTTGCTTTTGTTTATCACGATCACGATCTTCCCGTTGATCATCTATTTGCTAGAGCGGGCACCAGTAATATCTCCATATGTCCTGTCTCATGCCAGTAGAGCATGAGAGCAGTTCCTTTGTTTATAAATCTTAGTAAAACCTACCAGAAAATTGTGTGTGTTACATGAAGGGAAAGGAGAAAAGGAAAGAAAGGGCAGGGGATATAGAGGAAGGAGACAATAACAGAGAAGTAGAAACAGGGAGGAGAGGGACTGAGAGAGGGGCTATATATATTGGGAGATACAGTAAAGAAATCAATCATGTAAATTTACTTTCTCCTGGGAGGTGGGGTGGGGAATGAGGTCAGAAGTGATAGTAAAGAAGGTAGGTTGCTTGCCTTGCAATCCAGGTTCAATCTCTGGCACCACACATAGTTCCCTGAGCACTACCAGGAGTTATCTCTGAGAACACAGCCAGGAATAAGCACTGAACACCACTGGGCATGATCCCAAAACCAAAGAGATATCTTCCACATCAATGCATAAGGATGAAGAAATGAGAAGCAGATATTCTACTGAAACAGTGGAACTTAGAAATGAGAGACTATACCTTAAAAATAGTTGGAAAAGGACTGGGCATGATTGTCACTTAGAATGTTATGTAAGGCTAACTACTGAAAAATATGGAGCTCAAAAAGTCTTCAAATCATTACACATGGTGCATATGATTATGGAATTTTTACTTAATCCTTAGTACAACAAATTTGGATGAATGGGAGGCGCTACTAGAAAGGGACAAAAGTGGCCCTGAAGTCTGTTGGAATGAATACAAAGGACAGTATTTAGACAGTGAGACATGATCTCCTTCATGGGTTTTAAATAGTCAAGAACTGTCCCATGGTTCTTTTTCTTCCATTTTTTCCTTCACTTTTATCTACATTCCATCCCACTCATCAGTGAGAGAAGAAAGAAGAGGTGGAAATATTCATGTCATTTAGAATTAGCTGGAATAGTTCCAATTTTTTTTCACTTGAACAAACAGAAATATATGTAACTCACCAAACAAGAAATTGATAAAGCCCTAGCCTTTCTCAACATACCATCTAAGGCTGCTCTATGTATCTTCTTTTTTCTTTCAGAGCTGCTGTCAATGCTTGTTTTAGGCAATATTACTAATAAATAAATATTATGGTTAGTTTGAGGTCTCTCCCTTTGACTGTGTTACTAGTCTCATGTCTCTAAAACATTATTACATTGTCTGTCCGGGCTTCTGTCCATTAGAGTCATAATGTCATAAGAATCTCAGTGTATTCGCCAATAAAGAACAACTACGTCACTGAAGAAAGGCAATCTTTAGTCTTTGTATTATAATTGGTTCACCTTTCCCAAAAGGTGCACTGAAGCTAGCTAAAGTAATGAAACTGTAAATCAGGAACAAATATTAGTGGTAAGTTTGATATCAACATGAATGGTAACAGATCAAGAAATGAATATCTGAAAACAGCAAATTTCTCCCAGCCTTCTTTTTAAGTGAGTATACTAGGTATATAAGTGAGGGGCCAGAGAGATATTACAGTAGGCAGGGTGCGTGCCTTGCATGTGACTGATTCAGGTTCAATTCCAGCATTCCCTGATGGTTCTCAGACACTGCAAGGAGTAATTCCTGTGCCCTTAGCCCTTACTAATCTCTGAGCATGGCTGGGTACAGCCCATAAAAAAGAAGCAACAACAACAACAGCAACAATAAAGATCACCTGTTCTGTTGTTCATTGATTTGCTCAAGCAGGCACTAGTAACATCTTCATATGTCGTATAATGTCCTAGTGTAGCCCAAGGGCATATGCTTGCTCCAGGACCACGATGTGCCTCAAACCATTTGTTCACATCATGGGAATGAGGTCTATAATTGTAACTGGGTTTTGGCATATCAAATATGACACGGGGAGCTTGCCAGGCTCTGTCGTGTGGGTGGTAGACTCGGTAGTAGAGAGTTGAGACAAAACTAAGCCCAAGCCCTGGCTAACAAAGGTTGTTATGTTGTTGTCTTCACCCATACACATTTAGAAAGTAAATGCTATATAAGAACATCCTTCTTAATCCAATGGGTTTTTAACAGGACTTGTCTGAAAGAAAGTCAAACACTGTCAAGAAGCTGATAATTGACCAAGCCACAACTCTATGCTCTGTAAGCTTCTTCTGCTTCAGGTGATATTAGTTTTCATGGGTCTTCACAGATTTTTTGTAGAATTAGTTGGAGAACCAAAATGAAGAGAGACTTAATGAATTATTGACCCAAACCTAGTTTCCTATATAGAGTTTAACCAAAGAAAACTTTTTTTTAAACTTCAAGTCAAAACATAAACCATCCAAAATGCATCAACTTCAAAATATTTTTTCTTATAACTATATAAGTATGTTGTAAAAGTGTTGACAGATTGAAGTACCTAAAATTTTTATCATTATGATCTAGAAGTTAATTTTGTGGAAATAAAAACTCTCATCACTAATACCACAAATGATCCTGGGCAGTTCATAGGAGTGTTTTTACTTTTGATTTGAAGGGGAAATACTTAAATGAATTAAATTACAATTCTAATGCTATTGTTTAATTTTCTGAGGGTTCCTATTGAAAATAAAATAATGTCAAATTAAATTCAAATGAATGAGCTCATAACTAAGCTCTGTTAAAAGAGAAAAAAAACAATGCTACAAAACCATCAGAGCTTTGAGTTATTCCTCCCAGGAGAGGGGAAGAAAAATGTAACAATAAAAAGAAACAGAGAAATAGGGGAGATATGGAAGCCAGAATATTCTGTTATCCATGGGCAGGTAGCTTGTCTATGTCTTACAGTTCAATCGTACCCAAATTCTGAATGTATAAGTAAAATAGAATAATAACCCCTTCCTTGGGTGTCTGACAAGTCTAAGGCTTGTGAATATGGATTCAGAAACATCTGTCTTCCACATCATCTGTCTCTGGCTTGCCTTAGACTAAAATCTTGGGTGGAACTAATAGCCCTAGTCATGCAAGCTGATGCCTCCAGGGAAAGGAGGTGAGAACACAGAAATATTAATACAGCCATCAGAGGAACGACTCTAAGCCAGCAGCTGACACTGTTTAGTCTCATTGACTTACAAGGACTGGATAGTTTTTTAAAAGTAAATTATGAAAGTGGTTAAGGGTTTGCTTGAGGAAAATGTTGGCAGGTATCAAAACCAGACTGCTTGTGGCCACTTCTAAGCTTTCACTTGACATGACTTTGTGGTTGAGAAGTCAAGAGTGTTCCCCAGAGTGAGAGTTCAACCCTTCCTACTCTGGTGCCAAATCCAAGCAGGGCATGAAAACCAATTTTTTATAGAGTCAAAGGCACCGACAGTACATAAAGTTTTATAATCTGATATATACAACACAATCCTTGCTGTTTAAATTTCCATCCTTCTGAGAATTCAGAATGAGAGGCAGAGAATGTAGTGTGGTGTGGGGTTGGAAAGAGGGCAAGTTCAGACATGCTCCAGACCCCAAGGTGAAAAACTTTAACCAGTAATGACTTGGGTTTTAAGCCTGAAAAAATTCAATATCAAATCATGGCTTGTCCTAAAGTAATGACACAGGGCACTAGGAGGTCTGGGCGCAGCGAAAGGCATGTGGCATTGCCTGGTCTGTGGCATTTAAGTGCTATGGACCAAACTAAGTTTCCTTTTTGAAAATCAAAGTCAAAATAGATACACAAGCTCCTTCCCTCCATATTTTCCAAAGAGCAAGTTTCCTATAACATCAAGGCAATAATATTTAATATTAAATAAATGTGGTTATGGATAGCATAAAAATTTTCAACCTACTTGATGAATCCTCCCCCAAATAATGTCTTTTGTGTAAATAAATAATGAGATATTATCACTGACACTTCACTTAGAATATAACTTATTTTAGTGCTGTGCTTTATGCTTATTTTCATCATAATTATTAAAAATCTTCCAGAGAGTCATGGAGTAATTTTGTTTTCTAATTAAATTTTTTACTAGATCACTGTGAAATACACAGTTAAAAAGTTGTTCATGATTGGGTTTCAGACATACAATGTTCCAACACCCATCCTTTCACCAGTGCACATTTCCCACCACCAATGTCCCCAGTTTTCTTCCTGCCACCACACCCCGCCAGTCTGTCTCTATGGCAGACACTTGAGACACTTGTCTCCTCTTTTTCTCTCCATCTCTGTCTCTCTCTGTCTCTCCTTATGGACATTTTAAACACAGGTACTGAAAGGTTATCAGTTTGTCCCTTGGCCTCTCTTCAGTTCCTGTTCATAGTGATCATTTCCAGTTATCATCGGCATAGTGTTCCTTCTCAGTCCTAAGTGCCCACCACACCACTTAGCTTCCAACAGTAGACCAGTCCTCTTGGCCCGTGTGTCTACTGTTCTTGGGAAGTAGTCTCATACTAGGTTTTCTTCATATCCCACAAATGAGTGTAGCATTCTATATTTGTCCCTCTCCTCTGACTCATTTCTTTCAGTATGTCACTGTGCACATACATTTGTAAGAGAATTTCATAACTTCATTTTTCCTGGTGACTGCATAGTTTTCCATTGTGTAGATAGAATACTATAGTTTCAACAAGAAGAAATTTCTATGCCAATTTTATGGTCCTGACTTTTAAAAAAGCAATTTTCCCACACTCATTCTGTAGGGAGGTTGACAAACATCAAAGATTTGCTTATTTCTAATACAAGTCATGAACAGTCTTCAGATGATCTGACATAATGAGCACCTCATCTGGGCTCCTTACTCTACCACATCTGGTCCTGTTACGTTAGAGTGTTATGGCCCATATTTGTTTTTTTTTGCTTTTTTTTTTTCTGCACCACACCTAGTGGTGCTCAGGGCTACTCCTAGATCTGTGGTCAGGGGATCACTCCTAGCCATCTTTGAAGACCATATAGAAATTAAACCCCTGAGCACCGCCGGGAATAAATCTTGAGTGTAGAGCCAGGAGTAACCCTTGAGCATTGCCGAGTATTACCAAAAAGCAAAAAAAAAGAAAGAAAAGAAAAGAAAAGAAAAAGAAAGAAAGAAAAAGAAAGGAAGGAAGGAAGGAAGGAAGGGAAGGAAGGAAGGAAGGAAGGAAGGAAGGAAGGAAGGAAGGAAGGAAGGAAGGAAGGAAGGAAGGAAGGAAGGAAGGAAGGAAGGAAGGAAGGAAGGAAAGGAAGGAAGAAGGAAGGAAGGAAAGGAAGGAAGGAAGGAAGGAAGGAAGGAAGGAAGGAAGGAAGGAAGGAAGGAAGAAGGGAAGGAAGGAAGGAATCCCGCAGTTGGTCACAAGCTAGGCAAATTCCTATCTGCTACACTATACTTTTGGCCCCATGAAATCGCCTATATTTTTTAACTTGGTTTACTTACATCACCTATGAAGTCATATTCCCAGAACCCAAGAGATAGTTAAGGGTTAAGGTATGTTTCCAACCATGAACCAGTCCTCCTAGGCCTGGTTTCTACTTTCCTTAGGTATTAGTCTCATACATTTTATTATATCTCACAAATGGGTGCAATCATCCTATGTCTGTCCCTCTCCTTCTGACTCATTTCACAAAGCATGTCACAAGTAGTGGTGGAGGGTGAGACAATGAGTATAGAGTAGGGACCACTCTGACAATGATAGTTGGAAATCAGCGCGCAAGAACTTAGTGCTGAAAGTAGTAAGAGTAACAACATGACAAGCTTTCAGTATATATAGCAAACTATAATGTCCCAATGGAAGAGAGAGGAGAGAGAGAAAGAGAAAGACAGATAGAGAGAGACAGAGAGAGAGAGATTGAGGTGCCTGCAATAGAGGCAGGCTGGGGTGGAAGATAGTGGAGAGAGAAACTGAGGACATTGGTGATGGGAAAAGTACAATGGTGAAGGGATGGGAGTTGGAACATTGTTTGACTGAAACCCAATAAGCAACAATTTTGGAACTGTGTATCTCATGGATTCAGTGAAAAAAAATTGTTAATTAAAAAGTAATAAGGGTTAAGGTATTTGCTCTGCAAGTTGCCAGCTGCAGAGATGGTCCCCTAAAGTAACACCATGTGTGGTCCCCACTCTTACATTCCTATTAGCTCAATAGGAACATTGAGCTCTTTCTCAACTCCTTTAACTTTTACCATTAGTTTTATACTGTTCACTAGAACCATACTTTTTAGATAACATTTATGTGTTAAAGTGTGCAATTTCAAGCTTTGTCTTTGTATAACAATGGTGTGTGTGGAATATCATAGTGATTAAAAGACTGGAAGCTGAAGTCATTGCCTGAGCTAGTAGGCCATTTATGAAACTTGTGGGCTATGTGACCTTCAGAGTTTCTTTGTCTGAAGTCTTTCACTATTTTATACTCAAATGAAACAAGGAAAGTACCTACCTCATGCAATACTTATGTGAGAATTAATAGCAATAATTCATGTGATGTTATTAAAGAGTACCTAATGCATAGTACAATAGTAAATGGTCTGTTTTTATAAAATCAATATTTGTACATAATTTAGAAAGTAAAGTGGAACAACAGACTTTCTCATCAATGACAGTTATTTTCCTCTCACCTCTTTCTTCCCCTTGAGTCCTAGAACAGAGAAACAACTTTCATCATAGTTGATTTCTTTGAAACCTAATTTCAGTTTCCTATTAAATATTATGATTAAATTCAGACATGATATTAATGTCCTATTAAAACAAGTGAAGATTTAGCTCTCAACTCTCTATCTCTCTATCCCTCCTTCTTTCTGTATCTCTGTGTGTCTGTGTGTGCGTATTTCCAGCCATACTTCCATAATGCTTAAAGTTCTATAGCCACTACTTCAGGTCATATATAATTATTGTTACATCAAATTGTTCCACCAAACATTTCCTTCCTCATCTAAGTTTTTACTTCATTTCTCAAGTTGGTTTGTTTGGTTAGTTTTCTACACACCATCACTAAGTCATTCCTTGACAGAGATGGTGGTGGAGAGCCTCATAACATGACCACACTGAGAATATTAGTATCTGATTCTTCTTTTCTCCTGTATGTCTCTAGTTTCATTTTAATTTTTTTTTCATAGCACGACTTCAAATTTGTACCTTAATTTCATCAACTCCAGTAAATTCCATAGCAGGAAGTACAATGGGAATGAGGATGGGGGCTATTGGGGCTGTCTACTTTTTGGAGACTAATATGTTTCTTAAACTCCTCTTTTATTTCTTAATTTTAATGAATCAAGTTGGGAAAAAAAATCCCTTCAGATTTTTATAAGCAATTTTTAATGTTTTCCCAGTTTTAAACGTTGCTACTGGTAAATCTGTTGCAATTTTAAAACTCAAAGGGGGGTGTACGTGAATTTGTGTGTGTGCATGATTTTTAATATGTAGAAACTTCTACATTTTCTCTTTATTTATTTCACTTATAAAGTTCATAGTAATGAGCTCTATGTGCTATTTTATTTTGGATGGTTGTTTTGTGCTTTGATTTATTATTTAGAATCCAGGATAGAAACATAAGTTTTAAACCTTTTCTTAAATTATAGCTTTGATAATTTCCTTACATTCTTACAGCCTCTCTTTCTGCAATACCTATTTATTAAATATTTTGTTTACTGGATTAAAGCTTTACTCTTATCTTTTTCTTCTTTACGTAAGGCTAAAAGTCATTCTTATTTTGTACTACTTTTTTAATAATTTCCAGCTTTACAGTTTCATCTTTCTAGTAAATAGTTTATTTTAATTTTTAGCTCTTAACTATGGACATTCTGCCATTACATACTCTTGTTTTATCAGTGTGGAATCTTCCTTATCTAAATATAATATTTATTATCTCTTAAAAAATCAATGTAGTTTTAATTTTTGCTTCTTCACCTTCCCTTTTTTGTTTCAACTGTTTCCATTTTTAGTTTTTTCCTTTTCGGTTAGTGTTACCTTTCTTTTGAATTGTTTTCTACAGACCTGGTATTCATAGTTATCACTCATAGGTAAGAGATGAAGTGTCTTGTGGAGCTTATAAACTTTATATTAAAGTGCAAAAGCTTGATGATTTCATTGGATAATCTCAAAAATCAACAGTAAGAGGGTTGTTTTTTTTTTTTCTTTTATGTTGGACCAGTTCATTTCTTTAGTGAGAAGTCCTCTATTTCAAGTTACATAGTGCTGGAAAGTACACCAGAGAATACAGGAAGCTGCATCTCTCAAAGAGCGATTTTACTGAATCTCTTGTGATCTCTACCTTTCTGTTGCCTAGGGGTATCAGAATCTAGTCTCTCTGCACGAATTTCTATAGAGACCAAGTATTTGTGTCTGTGTTTTGCTCATTCTGAGAGGCAGGAATGGTCACACAACTCAGGGGCAAAAATTAAATGGGTTTATCTAATGCCATAGTAAGCAAAATTTTCCACCTCACTAAATTATGTGTTCTACCAGTTTTTGAGTCTTTCCCATAGTTTTGAACTAATAAAAAATTGCATTTTGATTTTTTATTTGATTTTTTAAAAGAAAAAACTTTGCATTTAATTTCTCTTTGAAGCCACAGGCAATTCTCTCTGCAACCACTTTTGTCCATTTTTATATTTAAACCCTATGTTGGATAAGAAAGTGCCTGCCACCATGGCAGGTTGGGGGATGGGAAGGAAGTTGGGGGCATTGGTGGAGGATAGTGGACACTGTTGAAGGGATTGGTGTTGGAACAATATATGAATGAAACTCAATCATAAATATCTTTGTAATTCATGGTGATTCAATGAAAAAACAAACTTATTTGATATGCATAGACATATCTGTGCCCACTTTCATTTTCTTTGTCCTTTCGTATTAAACCTTTTTTATGTTTTGGCCTCTGCTTCACATCTCGCAGTGCTCAAGTGCTACTCCTGGTTCAGTGATCCACTGTTGTTCCTGGTAGTATGTGAGGGACCATGCTGTGCTAGGGTAAAACTTCGGTCCCTGCATGCCTGAGCATAAAGCATGCATGCTAGCTCATTTATCAATCTCTCTAACCCTGGTCTTATACATTTTAAAAATACTTACTGCAGTAGAAGTTCATAGGAGAAAATAGAAGCTACACATGTTTGTTCAAGCCCACAATAGTGGTTGATAATATTGTATATTATTATTATCAATGCATAATATTATTATCATCTGATTTCACTTTTCTAATAATGAGCACTGGTACCCTTTGATCACCATGAATATAAATAAGTTCAAGTATTGATGAAAAGTCTGAAGAAGGACATGTTTTAAATATCAAGTGTGGCTCTGAAGAGTTTAGCAGTGGAAAATTCTTCCTCCTCCCTCTCAACTAAATTGCACCTCTTTAGTGGTTTTCCCAGAACTTTCTGGGTTCCTTTCCTCTAGTAACTTTTTAATAGGTCCCCAGACTATATTTTGACCTCCTGGTGACCCTTTGGCTGCCTGTAAGCCCTCCTCTTCCAAACCTATCTTAGTATTTCCACTCTGCCTTCCCTTCTTAATGTTTCCAATTGCCCTGGTTGGCCTTCCCTTTGTCAGGTCATCAGCGGGTCCCAATAATTTGACTCACAGATCACTGACCCAGTAAGGCATAATTGAACTTCAAATTAAGTCCTTTAATTGTGGCATATGGTCCTGTGCTCCTCAGAGGAAGAGCTTTGTGTGGGGTAGAAAGGAGGAAATAAGAACAAACAATTCCTTCTCAGAATACTTACAACAATTCCACAAATTAAAAAAAAAAGGCAGTGAAAGGAAAATGGGCAGATCAAAACCAGAAGACCAAAATCAAAATGTCCTCCAACTCAATAGTAAGATTGAACATAGACCAGCCCAGCCTTCATGTCTCTGCTGGATTGTACAAACAGAAATGTAAGGATGACTTTCCCTTCTTCATTTGGAGTTGTTCAACATGACAAGCCAAAATCTTTGCTTTGTCTGGAATATGAATTATTGGCATTTCCCCTTATAACTTTGGACACAGAAATTCATTTTGCCGAAGAATGTTTCTTTCCATTCCTGTTTTTTTTTTCCATTTTCCCCCTAAATAGGGCATAACCACTGTAGAGACTTGGAATTCTGGTAATACATGAGATTTCTGCTCTTCTGAATGTTTCTCTAGATTCTGGGTTTCCCCTAGCTATTTGTCTGTAGATTTAGTACTGAAAATGGCCTAAAACTGATAGTCTTGCACTGAAATCTCTTGCTTTCTCAGAGATTTTTAGCTTTAGGGCAAAAAAAAGCATGTGAGGAAATAGCAAAGATAAAGCACCACAACAACAGCAAAAATGAAGAGCCTTGAGGTGACGTGAACAAAGGGTAATTATTTATCAACTTCCTCTCTACCAACAAATAATATAAATGGCCATTCTACCCAAAAAAATACCGTTAATCATGTAGTATGTTTAGTTAAGTAATGGAATTGTTTAAGAGAAAAAATTACAGTTGGCTGAAATAAAGCATTTGACTTTAAAATCCTCAGTAGCAAATGCTCAATACAATAGATACCTGCTAGAGCTAGTTTGCCAGGAGCATAGCCCAACAGGGCTTAAAGGGTCCCTGTCTGCAGCACTCGAGAGCAGTCTGACTTCCCAATGCTCCTGCCTGGCCACAACAGGCCAACATTGACCTGGCTGTGAGCTTACTGGCCCTCTCTGACTCCTTAAATTGCCAGATGGGGAGGGAGCATCCCAGGCTCCTTAGAGATATAGCAACTGGAGGAAAGGCTGTGGCTTCTGGGAGAGGATGGGGACTCTCTTATCAGTTGGTGGTGTTCAATGTTTATGGCATGCACTAAGTGAATAAAGAGACCTCATTGTCCCAACTGAATTTTTCATTCAGGACTTGAAGATTATGCAGAGGTATTCTTGTATTATTTTCACCCTAAAGCTAAAAAGTCCAAAATTCTAGACAAGTATTATGAAATAAGAATATGAAGAAGCTACACTTTTCTGAATGAAGTGTTCCCCAAATTTGTTCATTGAAAAATAGAACAGTCATTCTTGTAATAATCAAGTACTATATTATTAATAAGAGAAGTTCTATGAAGTGAATAAAGGGAACTTTATTTTCTGAGTGGGTGTCCCAAAACTTTGTTCTTTAAAAAATAAGGGCTCACATTTCTGTACTAAGTTCTCATTAGGAACTTGTAGAATATGCTGAAGAATTCCTCTAGCAGTCCAAAATTATAGATTTTTGGCAAGGAAAATACATGAAGCAATAGTATGAAGGATCTTCATTTTTCTGAGTGGAGTGTATGAGAATCTTGACCTCTGAAAAAATAAGAGCTCACTTTTCTGTACCAATGCAAAATACTGCATGTTTAGCAGTCTTTTAAGAGAAAGAAGAATTTCATGTTTCTAGTAAATTTTCCCCAAAACTTGTTCATTGAACCATAGGTGCTCACATTCCTGTAAAAATCTAAAAATACTATGTTCCTAGCAAGAGAGAATTATTGTGATGTAAGAGTATGAACAAACTTTATTTTCTGTGTATATGACTAAAAAAATCTTGTTATTTAAAAACTAAAATTTCATATTTCTACAATAATCAAATATATATTCTTTACAAGAGAAGTACTATGAGGTACAACAGAACTTCATTTTCTAGTTGGCTGTCTTAAAACCTTGTTCTTGGAGAAAAAAGAAGAGCTCAATTTTCTGTACCATGTTTCCATTCAGGACTTAAGGAATATGGCAGAAAAATTCATGTCATATTTCAAAACTCTTAATTTTTAGTAAGAGACATAATATGAAATAAATATATTAAGGAAGTTCACTTTCTGCATAGTGTCCTCAAAACATATTCTTTAATAATAAGAGCTCACATTCTTATAACAATCCCCCAAATTCAATTTTAGCAGGAAACATGTTATGAGTACAAAGAAATACTTTCCTAGTGTAGAGTCCTAAAATCTTGTTCTTTGAAAAATAAGATCTCACATTCTTGCAATAATCCAAAATACTACTCTTTTATCATGAGAAGTACTATAAGGTAAAATATGAAGTGTTGCAGGACACCTAAGAGCCCTAGGCCTCTGCATTTGCCGTGGATTGCCTCCTGCAGGTCACTTCATAGATAGGGGGTAGTCTGAATGTAGCAGTCTTATCTGACCATGTATTCTGTACTGGCTGGTATAAATATTCTCTCATGCTACCACAATCATCGTGGGACTAGCTAGATCTTACCAGCATATTTGCCTGGCCGCGTTGGATCTCTAAGTAATTAGACCAGAGAGAAATGCTGTTTGCCTCCAAGCACGCAAGCATGGCTCCCTGATAACTCAAAGGCAACTAAAATACAAAACTACCATGAAGTAGATGAGACTCTTGTGAAGGCTTGGAGAAATATTTAACTGGCATTAGTATTAGTCTTTGGTACAGAGACATGCCATCTCAGAAACCCCCTTCTCTATCCTATAAAGGCAATTCCAGGCAGATCTTGGCTCAAGATATTAGGTGAGGTGCTGGGAGAAATTACCTGAGGGCATTTGATCCTTCCTGCCAGGGGAAGTTACATTTAGCTTATAGCTTCTCCCAGCTCTGCTAGGAGGCTTTTAATTAGCTCTGGGTACTTGTAAACAACCAGATGGTCTCCTGAAGTTGCTACATTCTATAGAGCTATTTTCCTGTTTTCAGCTCTAGATAGCCCAGCCCAGAATGGGCTGGGCTGCGGAAGCTGGGGGGATTTCCTAGCTATAAAATAAGCTGCAAGAAGAAAGAATCTCTCTTCCCCACCCTTTTTGCCATTTCGGCTTCCCTTGGTGTTTTGCTTCTCCATCTTCTCCATTCTCTGTTGGGCCTCAACGCGTGGTGGCAGCCATCTTGGCCTACACCTGGCTGGGGCCTAGCTGGGAACCCAGAGTCGGAGGTTTTCCTGCTTTTGGATTGTATATTGGAACCTGTGATAGTAAAGCCCTTTTTAAAACTGCATCGGATTCCTGAGTCTTCATCCATTCCCGCCCGGCTTCAGAGGTAGAAGGGAACTTCGCTTCCTGACACTGTCGGGGACCCCAGCGGCGCTCCCGACAATGAAGGAACGTCATTTTCTGGGTGAAGTGCCCCAAATCCTTAATCTTTAAAGTTTGAGAGCTCATATGCCAGTAACAAACCAAAAAGCTACAATTTTAGCAAGAGACTCTATGAAGAGTATGAAGAAACTTCATTTTCTGAGTGGAGTGTCTCAAAAAACTTGTTTTTGAAAAACAAAAGTGTCACATTGCCATAACTTTCCAAAATATTACATTTTTATCAATAGAATTACTATGAGGGAAATCTATAAAATAGCTTCTTTTAAATATAATGTTCCCAAAAATTGGTTTTTGCAAATGAATTTACTTCTTCTAACATTCCAAAATGCTACATTTTTTTAGTAAGAGAAGTACTCTGAAATAACAATATGAAGGAAATTAATTTTCAGTGTGGAGTTACCCAAAACCACGTTCTTTGAAAACTAAGAGCTCATTGGTGACAGATAAGAGTTGGCCTCATATTCAGTTTGTAAGATAATTGTTGAGAAATCAGATTTCAAGAAGAATGGTATTTGTGGATAATAGTCACAAGTACTTCTTATGTTATTATGAAGTTATAAGTGCCTTTAAACTCAGACCAGGTTGTGGTTACGTGGTATATGATCCCAAAATGGAGGCTCTGATGAGTTCAAAGGACAGTATGTGAAACTTCACTAAATTTGCTTCATGTGGCTAGTCCGAAAGTAGTGAGTGGTCGCAAGGTCAACCTAAAATTTGCTTCATGATGGGCTCAGCTTCCACCACACCTGACCTACTCCACCATATAAATAGGCACAGCTGAACTTCAACAAACTGCCAAACTGTTTCAAGTATACTGATCTCTTGGCTGATAATTCTGGCCATTTTGGAATGAGGGCAAACAGATTTCTCCCCCTATTCGGTTGGGCTCAGCTATTACCATACACAACCTCCTCTTCAATATAAGTGGGTATAGCTTCACAACTGGACATTAATAAGCTGCGTAACTGCCAAGCGGTTTGAAGGACAATTCCTCCAAATTTCACAGTATTTTCAGCTCAGTAGAAGCACAGAAAATTTGATGGGAAAGTTGCAGAGTAGCTCAGTGACCAAAATTAATAGCACAGAATGCTTAACCAGCACCAACCACCTTAGTAAATCTTCAGACATGGACTTTAGGAACACCATTGTGAAGTCTAACAATGAGATGTCATAAATTAACTTTTTTAAAAATGATAATTCTATTTGCTATTTCTTTGTAGCAAATAATATAAAATAAATTTGTTATGTACCTGGTGTGTGGGAAGGAAACTGTAGACATTAATGGAAGGAAGTTTATATCAATTTGTACCACTGTATGTCCATGAACAACTTTGTAAACCATTATGTTGTATTAAAATTAAATAAATAAAAATTAAACCAGGGCAATAGAAGCTCTGGGAAAATCTCTAAATAGAAAATGCCTGACTCTTTATTTCCATTCCCACCTTTAGTAATCCCACCCTTAGACCCAAAAAGTGTTTTGATTAAAAAAAAAACATTTTTCATCTTGGCTGATAAAATCCCACAAGTTATCCCCCTATATTCTTTTTTGTGTGTGTGCTTTTTTGGATCACACCCGGCAATGCTCAGGGGGTTACTCCTGGCTCTGCAATCAGAAATTACTCCTGGCGGTGCTTGGGGGACCATATGGGATGAGCAGGGGATTGAACCCGGGCCAGCATGGGCCGGCTGCATCCAAGGCCAATGCCCTACCCACTGGACTATCAATCGCCCCCCCTATATTCTTTTAAGTTGAAAAAAGACTGAATTCAGAAAAAAAGATAAGAGAATTGGTCCCTTGGTAAGGAAGAAAACATGCTGATTTGTCAAATACTTCATAGAATGTGTAAAGACACACACGTTCTTTAAATGTACTCTACCATCTGCTCCCTTACCCCACATTGCTTCACTCCGATAAAGAGACAAAACAGAAATTTATTTTATATTTATTTTTTAATATATTTTATTATACCACCATGAGATAAACAATTACAAAAATGTTCATGCTTGAGTTTTGGTCATACAGTGTTCTAGCACCCTATCATCCACGAGTGCCCATTTCCCACCACCAAGTCCCAATTCCCTCCACACCCCCCTAGCCTGCCTCTAGGGCAGGTTCTTTCTCTCTTTTCTCTCTTTCACTTTCTTCTCTCTCTCTTTCTCTATTCCTTCTCAACAATTTGTGGATTGTAATACATATACTTAGTTATCATGTGTATCTTTTTGCCTGTATTTAATGCTCAGTTCTATGTGGGTAATAGCACTTTTTGACAATTATTGGTACACTGTTCCTTTCTCTATCTTACCTAATCTCTAAATCCCACACGTTTGTGGTGTTTTCCACCTTTGACAAGACCTTCTGATCCACATTTCATCTGATCTTGGATATTAGTGTCATAATATGTATATAAATATATCATGATATGTATATATATATGTATATATATATATATATTTGATCACTTGATCACTTGACATCTCGTTATTCATCAATTTGCTCGAGCAGGTGCAGTAACATTTCCATTTGACCTTATCATGTGCCAGTGTAGCCCAATGGCATCTGCTTCCTTCAGGAATCGAAGAGCCTCAAACAGTTCATTCAGGGTCTTCTTTTTTTTTTTTTTTTTTTGAGGGGGTCACTCCCGGCAATGCTCAGGAGTTTCTCCTGGCTGTGTACTCAGGAACCACTCCTGGCGGTGCTCGAGAGATCACATGGGATGGCGGGTATCAAACCTAGGCAGGCATGGGCCGGCCACATGCAAGGCAAATGCCCTACCCACTAGACTATCGCTCCGGCCCCTTATTCAGGGTCTTGATGAAAAAGTCTGACCATCTTGTAGGTGGGCTGCCATGTGATCTTTAGACGTCTGTGAGATCCAGTTGGTAACAGCTCTAGTCCAGCGATCATCTCCAAATCACATTACATGTCCAGCCCATCTGATTTTCGATGCCTTGGCAAAGCGAGACAGCATCCCTGATTCTGGAACAGCGACGGAGGTCGGAACTCCAGATTTCTTCTCTCACTTGAGTGAGGCATGATATTCCAAGCATAGCTCTTTCAATTCCTCTTTGGGAGATCCGAAAGCATTCTCATCCTGCTTTCATAGGCCCCAGGTCTCAGAGGCTTATGTTAATGCAGGGAGAATGGTGGAGTCGAGAGATGTGCCTGGAGCCGGAGGTTCTTTGTCTTTAGCTATTTCTTCGATGCTTTTGAAGGCATTCCATGCCGCTCACTTCCTCCTGCACAGCTCAGGTTTTAGGGCATTCATCATGTTTATTTCTCGACCTAGGTACACATAACTGCTGCAATGAGAGATGTTTAATCCATTGAGAGTGAATGGGGCCTCTGGAACTAGTTCATTTTCATAAACATAGTTTTGTTGAGATTAAGCTGCAGACCTATCTTACCACATTCTCGGTTAAAGTCAGCCAGCATCTGTGCCACTTGGCTAATGTTTGGTGTTATTAGAACAATGTCATCAGTGAAGCGGAGGTGGTGTAGTTGCTGTCTATCTTCACTACCATTCCTTCCCATTCTAATTGCCGCATGATGTTCTCAAGGATGGCGCTGAAGTGTTTTGATGAAATGGTATCACCCTGCCCAACCCCTCTTTTGACATCAATGATCACTTCTTTGTAGAATTGGTGAGATCCTGGTGATGAATCTGCAATACAGCTCATGAGGGATCTTGATGTATTGGGCTTGAACACCCTGTTTTGCTAGGGCTTCGATGACTGCTTTAGTCTCCACAGAATCAAAAGGCTTTCTGTAAATCAATGAACATGAGACAGTGTGGCATCTTGAACTCCCTACAAACTTCAATGAGCTTGGTTACTGTGTGGATGTGGTCGATTGTGCTGAATCCTGTTCAGAAGCCATCTGGCTCACATGGTTGTCCTTCATATAATGTTCTGCCAATCCTGTTCAGGATGACTCGAAGTGAACAGCTTGTAGATAGCAGACAACAGACCAATGGGGCGATAGTTGCCAATGTCCTGGATGTCTCCCTTCTTGAACAGTAGAACTCTCCTGCTGGTTTTCCATTGGGAGGGCACCTTGCATTCACACAGTTAGTGTGTGAAGAGCCGAGCTAGTGTATTGATAAGTACTGAAGGCAGATTCTTCAGGTGTTCTGGTCTGACTTTGTCTGGCCTGGTGCTGTTCCTTTCTTTACTGCGAAATGGCATGTTGGATTTCAGTAGGGAGAACGTTGGGAGCGACATATCCATCCGCAGAATTTGGTATGTGGGCAGGTGGACGTGGCTATCAAACAGATCTGAGTAGAAGTCATGGATAATCTCTATTGCCTTTCTGGAAGATGTAATAGATCCATCAGAACGTTGGAGGGCAGTCATCTTGGTCTATTAGTTAGTGAAGGACAGGCAGGCATTGCAAATGCTTTTCCTGGCTTCTGCTGCATTTATTTGCATGACTGCATTTATTGGCATGACATAAATATATATATATATTTATATATAAATATATATATATTTATGTCATGCAAATATATATATTTATTTATATATAAATATATATATTTATGTTATGCAAATAATAGCAGTCATTCTATATCTGTCTCTCTCCTTCTGGCTAATTTCACTCCAACATGATGCTCTCCATGTCCATCCATTTATAGGCAAATTTCATAACTTCATTTTTCCTAACAGCTGCATAGTATTCCATTGTGCAGATGTACCAGAGTTTCTTTATCCAGTTATCAATTCTCAGGCACTCTGGTCAAAACAGAAATTTAGATGGGTCTCAAACCATTCCAGATGTGACCTAAAAAAAATAATATATTGGGGCCAGAGCGATAGCCCAGCAGGTAGGGCGTTTGCCTTGCACCCAGCCGGCCCATGCCGCCCGGGTTCAATCCCGGCACCCCATATGGTCCCCGAGCACCGCCAGGAGTAATTCCTGAGTGCAGAGCCAGGAGTAACCCTGAGCATCGCCGGGTGTGACCAAAAAGCAAAAAATATATATATATATATAAACCCATGTTGTCCAATCATTACTTTGAGCTAATTGCAATCTCTACTATTCAAAATTTTTTGATTATTTGATTAAAATAACAATATCATCTATTGGAAAAATGACTCTCAAATAATCCTATTTTTTCACTTTTTATTCTGTTAGATACTTGATAATTCTAATTTCTATAGTAAAATTGTATAGATTTATTGAAAATAAATGTTTAGAAGTTTTATAAATTGGAGGAACAATGGTCAATGGAATTAAGGTCTATATAACTCACTGAAATTTCAACAGGTCTGAATGTTTTGTATATTTTCATAAGTAATTAAAGTAATTATTTTTTGAATAATATTTTAAAGTTTGCACCATAGAAGTGAATATGCCGGTGTTATGTTGTTTTTTCTTGGCAAGCATCAGTACCCTTGATGGGCACTGAATAAAACCGAACCTCAGAGCCAAACAACTCTAGAACCAGAGTATTGAATGGTTCTCCTGAGAATTCAGATATTTGAGTGAAAGGTATGCATAAAACTCACTTCTTGTTTGGATGCTATGAAATATGGACATTTAACCAGGTGTGAAAACATAGCCAAGCTTTTGTAAATGGGGTGTTGGGTATCATGAGTCTCAAGAGAAGACTTAGAAAGACTTAGAAATGTGTTTTCCTAGGCCATAGACTCTGCAGACATACTCAGTTCCTCAGCTTGCACTGAGATGTGTTCATTCAACTTTACTGACCCAGTTTCCTTGGGGCTTTCAGTTAGGTGCACATTCCCTTTCTACGCCTTTGCTCTTTTCCAGTTTAGTACAGGTCAATAAGCACCTGAAGCTTTTTGGACAGCAAATAATAAGCTTAATCAGCCTCCTGGTGAGTGAAAATGTTCTCTGGGTCTTACTGATCTTGAATCTTGGGCATTTTTTCTACTCCAGATGAGTTGAGATAATATCTGGGATCAAATGTAGTTGATGAGGTCTGAAGTGCCCAAATGCTTAGGTCTTGATTTGAAAAAGAGAGAACACAGACTTAATACACTAATAAAAGAGAGAGTGAGAGAAAGTTCAGTACAAAGTTTCTTCACTAAAAAAGTCCCCTTTTAAAAAATTCTTTTAAAAAAAGCCAAAATATAAAATTGGCAAGTAATTTCTGCAACAAAATTATTTGCACATGGAATGCTAAGAGGCCAAAGAAGAGAATGTTTCAACTTGGCAAGCAAACGAAAAACACAATCTTAATATCTGTAGAAATTACTAAAGTCTTTAATTTGAGGAGGACTGGTAATTATTGAAATAATGACTTAATAAAAATAAACAGGCCGTAAACAATGCATGGTGGCCATTTAAGAAGCCCAATACCCATGACTTTCCCTAGTAAACTAGCTTAGTTCAAATTACTATTTATAAACAAAGGAATAACTTCACCATTTTATTTGCACCAATTGTTGGCAAAATTAAATCCACATTTCTAGGGTTCCCTGACCCCATATGTCCATATGTAGAAATTAGTAGTAAGGCCACATTGTATAAGTCTGCATGGAGATCACTTGTAGGAGACAATTACTTTTCCTGATTATTAGGGTATCATGGAATTGAAAACATAGTCATTTCAAGATGTATTTTAATACATTACTCATACGTAAACTAATAGATGAGAACAAGCATAAGCCAAAGATACTCCTCATTAAATAATTGCTTCTCCTTTTCTAAACTGACTCCCAAGTCCCTAGAGAGGCCGAATGGTCAGATCTGAGTCAGCACATTAATAGAAAACTTGCTTGAATAAACTTGATAGCAAAGCCCATCTGCCCAGCAGAAATACTTATTGTGACACCTGACTTTCATTGTCTTTGTTTTTTTTTAATTTTTTTCATTTTTAAAATTACAAAGATATACAATTAAAAAGTTCATATTTGGGTTTTTGTCAAACAGTGTTGCAGCACCCATCCCACCACTAGTGCCCATCTCCCACCACCAACGTCCCGGTTCCCTCCCTCCCTAGCCCTGCTCCATGGCAGGTTCTTTATTTCTTTCCATTTCTCTCTCTTTCTCTTTTCCTTCCCCTCCAGACTATGGATTACAGAACATACATTAAAGGGTTGTCATGTGTATCTTTTTGCCTCTATTTAATGCTCAGTTCTAGGTTGGCATTATTACCCTCAACAATTGTTAGCACACTGTTCCATTTTCTGTCTTACCTAGCCTCTGAATCCCACACGTTTGTGATAATTTCCACCTTTGACAGGACCTCCTGATATATGTTTCACTTGACCTTGGACTTTCATTGTCTTTGACCAACTATCTTTGAAAACTTCTGCTTAAAGGTATGCAGGCACCATTTCATCAAGTCCGTCTCCTCTGGCTGCCTCTGCTCTTCTTAAATACCCCCCCACCTCCTCATCCCCCACCCCAGAAACAAAGTCTGCTCTGCACATGGCTGGTGTTGCAGTATGCCAGAGAATGGTTGCCTTAAAACTACTTCAGAACAATGGTGAACGCAGGCTGTTGTAATGTAGTGTTTTATTACACATCAGCTCGGTGACACCATGGGGAACCAAGGAAAGACATATCTTCTTGTAAACTCTACCAACCATTGGACCTTGGAGGCAAATGGACAATGAGGTTGAGACTAATGGGGTTTAGATAAATTGAGGGAGTGATGACTTCTTAGAAACAGTACTCTGTCATGAGGTTGTACCAAATCATATTTCATTCAAATAAGTTCAGTCTATTCAATACTGCACATAGGAACCCAGAGGTAAAATTACAAAAGATCACTTCAAACTCAATCATGAGAAGGAGCTATATGAATAAGACAGCATAAGGGTAATATTTTAAAGATGAGTCAGACTGTGTACTCATTACACAGGGCTGTAGGAAGAGAGAGTCTGTGGGATAGAAGAGAAAATAGAAACAACAGAAGACTGAGCCCAAGACTGAGTTGGAACTGAGGGAGGCAGAAGCTGTAAAGTCAACTCTAAGCTTCTGTACCCAATTGACCAGAATGACTTTATCTCTAAAATTTGGATATAGAGAACCTATCTTAGACATATTTCACTTATGGTAACAACCAGGTATTTAAGTTAATCCTGAAAAACAAGAGTACAGCAAGATGAAATAAAGCTAAGAGTCAGTAATGCCGATGTGCATGGGGCTTGGAGGAGACTTACTAAGGTTAGTATGTTAAAGAAACTAGCCCAATGCTACTCACTTACTTGTTGGATGACAGGCCTAGCTAACTTGGGAGCTTTGCTGTTTTATCCACTCAGAAAAATCTATTTACATGGGTTTTTTTTTTTTTTTTTTGCTTTTTGGGTCACACCGGCAGCACTCAGGGGTTACTCTTGGCGGTGCTAGGGGGACCATATGGGATGCCGGGGATCAAACCCGGCCGGCACAGGCCAGCGCTGCAAGGCAAATGCCCTGCCGCTGGACTATCGCTCTGGCCCCTATTTAGTGTTCTTAAGCCAGGAGATCTCTCTTCTATGTAAACACTGATGGAAGGTGTGGCAGTTACAGAAGTTACTCTGACTCTGAATGAGTAACTTCTGACTCATTATTATACATCTACTAAGACTTCTAGGTTATCTAGATTGGGCACAGTTTCTCTTTATACCCACTGGACCCAGCGTGATAGTTAGAATTTACCAGAAGACTACCACCCTGGCTAGTTGAGGCTATCATTTAAGAGTACAGGAAGGATCATACTAGTTTGCCCTCAAGCAGGCGAGTGTGACCCTTTCAGTGTACAGAGAACAAGATACTCAGAATCACCCTGGTGCAGATAGTAAAAAAGACCTTCGGGCACCATCTAGATTACATGAAGCCCATGAAATTAAGATGTATTATTTTATACCAGACCCCTCTGTCTCTCCAGTGTTTCACATAAGAGATAAACTTGGAAGAAGGGATTAGTCCTTGGCATAATCATTTGTTTAGAACTATAGTAGGGTGCAGTACCACCCTTCTACACTCCTCTATTATCTAGAAGCTATTTAGGGTTCTTTGTTGACAGGACCCTCCTTGAAGTTAGGATTACTTTTGTATTTATAAGGGGATTGACTTGAAGTACTGTCTCCTCTTTGGTGGGACTTCTCTCTGGTGGGATCCTCTTTGGTGGGATTCCTCTTTGGTGGGACTCACTTTGGTGGGATTCACTTCGGTGGAACTTTCTCTGGTGGAATCCTCTTTGGTAGTAGACTTGGACCCTCGGGTATGGTCTAAGTTCTGACCAGAGCTAGAGGTCTTTCACTGTATTGGATTGTGGTGGTAGAACTTGTTGTACTATTAAAAGCCTTTTAGAACTGCACTGGACTCCTGAGTTTTCATCCATTCCCCAGCAGTCTTGGAGGTAGAAGAGAACTCCTGTCCTGATAGTGTTGGGGACCCCAGCGGCTCCCCTACATTTACTAACTTTAATTAATAAGTATCCATCAAGTAAGTGAATAAGGGTAGAGAGTGGAAAATATTAATATATATGCATTAGCCCCATTTACAGCAAAGATTGAATTCAGTGAAATTCAGATACAAATAAATGTAAAGTAGAAAAAACCTGGGGAAGCTTAGCTAAATTGAAATCATTCCTGCTTTGAGAATTTAATTAATAAAATGGGCAAAACATAACGCAATTATATCTTAGAACAAAACTTATATTAATAAACTATAGCAACCACTCACAAAATCCAAGAATACTTTTCAAAGCACCAAGATTACTGCTGTGATCAATAAATAATATCAAAAAGAACCTGTGACATTCTTCTAGAGCAGTAGAATTTCTGAATCCATAATTCAGACACTGCACTGTCAAAAGTGGCTAATACAGGACATCCAATAGTTTGGCTCTCTCTCTTGAGTAAACTGCTTCAGTTCATCAACTGTTGGTAATAGTTTTTTTCTTCCTGAAACTAGCACTATGTTATAGCAGCTGACTTAAAGACAATGGTTATTTCTCAAAAAAGTTGATTTTTTTCTGTTTCTCATTTCTTGAAAGGTGCTTGTGAAAGACGTGTGTGCACTTGATCTAGAAATTGTCAGTGGCAAAAAAAAGAAATGAGGAACTTTAATCATATTAACAATTTGTATTTACACAGTAGCTTTTACTTGAAATAATTAAAAATTTTAGAACTATTTACCAGTGTACATAGATAAAAATAGTTAATTTTGGGGCCGGAGTGATAGCCCAGTGGGTAGGGTGTTTGCCTTGCACGGCTGGCCCATGCCAGCCCGGTCGATCCCTGGCATCCCATATGGTCCCCCGAGCACCGCCAGGAGTGGTTCCTGAGTGCAGAGCCAGGAGTAACCCCTGAGCCTCACCGGGTGTGACCCAAAAAGCAAAAAAAAAAAAGTTAATTTTTGAAACTATTTTAATAGTTAAATTTTTTTACCAGTGTACATAGAAAATAATGCTATTCATGTTAAGGAATTTGCTTTGGCTTGGTCAATAAAACTTTCCATGGTATAAAAATAAAAAATATTATTTAGATGTTGTTGGCAGAAAGCAGATCAGCTAAGGTCTGATGAATATTGCCTGTTGAGAGATACACAGGGTTTCCTGGCAGACTGTCTCCCAAGAAAGATAGTATGTGGGCTTCCCTGGAGACACTTGTCTCCATGAAGCAGAACCATGGACCCTACTATCTTGGGTCATTTCCCTGTGTCACATCTCCTTGTTGGCTGTAGCTAGTCAAAGGTGGAGTCTAATGGATGCTGCCTGGGATCCAGACAGAAAACAAGTTTTTCCTGTGCTCTGTCTCTCTGAAGCAGAACCAGGTAAGATCTTGCCATCTTGGGCTAGTCAGGAAGGTTAAATATGCAACCTGTCACACCTCCTCTTGTTTGTTTCTCACCTCCCCTTGAGAGCACCCCTGCTGCCTTGGCTTCCACCTGCTTGTCTCCTTCTAATCCCTCTGCCTCCCTTATGTTAATCATGTGTAATGCCTTCGTAGTGTAAAACTATGCACCCTTGACTCTAGCTTTTGTTGTTGTTTGATGCTGTTGGGTATATAAGAAGTTGGGGTCTTTGTGTAAACTGTCAGCTGGCCGAAATGAGAGCACTTGCTGTCTGGCCAAAACAATAATCATGATTTAAACAAAAATAATTATTATTTAATAAATACACATCTTGTCCTCAAAGTCTCATCTCTGTGCCCCCAACCAACAGAGATCTCTCTCATTATTACAGATGTTAATTTTAAGTTTGAGTACTCTTTTCATGAATTGTCGGTTCTATCTAAACTTCCATAGCAAATACAATATCAGCATGATTTTCACTAAAATCCTAGGTTGGAGCTAAGTAGGATGAATATTTGAAAAACTTTGGCTTTTCAAAGAAAAATATTTTTTACCTCAAGAGTAATGATATTTTATGGAGATGGAAAAAAGACGAGGCTAGTTATAAAGCAGAGAGGGACTTGCACAGAGAAACTGCCATATGCAAAATTTAACCTATAACTAGACATAAATAAACAAATGCATGCATGCATGCATGAATACACATGCATAATTAAAAGGACTCTGCAAATCCCTCAAATGACTCCAGAAATCTCTAAGTACCTCCTTAGCTTTTCTCAATTTCATTACTAAGAATCAAATAAAATGGTTCCAACTAATGGAATTTATAAATCATTTGTTAAAAGTCTGGACAACATCTTTCTTCTTCTTGACAACTTTTTGTGGTTCTCAAGTTGGCTTTAAAAGCATTTAAAATATCTCAGTCCTTTTCTCCCAACTTCCCAGGAGAATATGGGAACTTGCCATCCTGACTTCCAGACCTGTCAACTGATCTCTCTCTACAGGCAGATGGGAAGAGGGAAGTTGCAACTATCAAAAAGGGAGGTAGCAAAGATGGAAAAGCACAGTGAGGATATCCTTTCAGTTAGTCCTCGAATATTCATGGAGAGGTTAGTGGGACTTCATCTTGGAAGGGTTCAAAAATAAATAAAAATGAAACTGTTGCCCTGAAAAGAATACGTTAAGGGAGGAACATAAATTTGTTCCCACTACTAGAGATGGCTTGGGCCAAGGAACATTTGCTCTAGCCCCTTGAGTTATTTTCAATCCTCTTAATATATCCTCTTCTCAGCCTAGCGGAAGTGACAGGGCAGTAATATGAATTATTTAGTTTGTCTTGGCCGCACTCTTTCCTATCTGTCATGATGTTGCTTCCTGTCCCCCTTCATTGACCATTTCAGAAACAAAATCATCTGGCTCACACCTCCTTCCTCTCTCTCAGGAGAGGGGCTTAAATATGTCTTTAAACAAAAACTGCTTTGTGTTTGTATTATGACCTGAGCACAGTGCGGTGTTTTTAACCAGGAAGAGTCTCTCTCAAGTGAGGCAGCTGATTTTCTTACTTGACTTATGGGAACCTGAAGCTTCCTTCACTTTAAAGCAACCAACTCCACATGTTGGGAAGAATTTAAGTCCTATTAACATTTGCATTAAATAGATGTTTGGATTTCTTTTAATTTTCAACACAGGAAGCTATAAAATTATTAAAGATGCAATCTCTGAAAGACTCAACATTTATTTCTCATGGTTTTGGATGCTGGAAAGTTTATGATAAGGGTGTTATCATACTTATTTGGCTTCTATGAAGGCCCAATTCCTATTTTTCAGATGGCCACTTTCTTGCTATGTCTTTATTTGGCAGAGCTGAGGTGAAAGCGGGGTCTTTCTGCCCTTCTGAAAAGAAATTAATTCTATACAAAAAAAGATGCTTGTGACCTAATCACCTCCCTAAACACAATATTCAAATACTATCAGATTGGGAGGTTAGGAAGCCAACATATTAAACTTGTGGGACATGTGCATTCAATTCATAAATTTCCTTTTGTTGTTGTTTATTTCAAGAACTATGATTTTGTGAATGGGACAGTGTTTTTAGAACAGGGATACTACCTATCATTCTGAAATAATTCCATTCACATGATGTCACATCATTTTTCATTTACATGACCACCACTGGGCCTGGACTATCTATTATGATAGCTAGATGTTATAAGTGGCTCAATAAAGTTTAATTAATCAAAATAACGTGAAACTGAGAGAAAAAATTCTCAATGTCTTGGGTCCTATGTGATAGTACAGTGGGTAGGGAGTTTGCCTTGCACATGTCCAACCTGGATTTTATCCCCAGCATCCCATATGGTATCTGAGCACTGCAAGGAGTGAATCCTTGGGTCACAGCCAGATGTAACCCTTAAGTATAGACAGCTCTGACCTAAAAAAGCAAAAATGAAAGAAAGAAAGAAAGAAAGAAAGAAAGAAAGAAAGAAAGAAAGAAAGAAAGAAAGAAAGAAAGAAAGAAAGAAAGAAAGAAAGAAAGAAAGAAAGAAAGAAAGAAAGAAAGAAAGAAAGAAAGAAAGAAAGAAAGAAAGAAAGAAAGAAAGAAGAAAGAAAGAGAGAAAGAGAAAGAGAGAGAACGAGAGAGAAAGAGAGAAAAGAGAGTGAGAGAGAAATAGAGAAAGAAAGAAAGAAGAGAGAAAGAAAGAAAGAAAGGAAGGAAGGAAGGAAGGAAGGAAGGATGGAAGGAAGGAAGGAAGGAAGAAAGAAAGAAAGAAAGAAAGAAAGAAAGAAAGAAAGAAAGAAAGAAAGAAAGAAAGAAAGAAAGAAAGAAAGAAAGAAAGAAAAAGAAAGAAAGAAAGAAAGAAAGAAAGAAAGAAAGAAAGAAAGAAAGAAAGAAAGAAAGAAAGAAAGAAAGAAAGAAAGAAAGAAAGAGAGAGAGAGAAAGAAAGAAAGAGAGAGAGAAAAAAAGAGAGTGAGAGAGAAAGAGAGGAAAGAAGAAAGAAAGAGAGAAAGAAAGAAAGAAAGAGAGAAAGAGAGGAGAGAAAGAGAGAAAGAGAGACAGAGAGAGAGAGAGAAAGAGAAGACCGGGTTTGATCCTCCGCATCTCCCAAGCACCCCAGAACCTCTGGTCCTCCAAGCACCGCCCGGAGTAAATCCTGAATGAAAGAGCCAGGAGTAACCCCTGAGCATTGCAAGTTGTGACCCAAAAAAAGAACATTTCCATGTTCACAGAAATTTCTATTAAATAGCATAGTCGTGAAAGTATATTCAAATCAAAGCTGTGGATCACTTTTTAGATTGACATTCACACAACAGTAATTTAACTATTTGTATGAAAAGTTATTTATAATAAAAATTATACAGGTGATGTATTCTCTTATACACAAAAAGACCAAGGAAAACATTTTTCATTATACACCAAAGAAAGAACATAACAAAGGCTTTCTGGATAAAATAAGGACTGAAATGCATTGAGATAGAAAAAAAAGCAGCTTATCTTTTTAGCAGACTTAGTATTTGGAGATTTATGTAAATAGGCACTTCATAATTATAATAATCCTCATACAATACTCTAAAATTTACATAAATATTTTACCTTTATATTGGTTCTTAACTGTCTAATAAAAACACAATTGGAAAGCTGGCTGTGTTAAAATTTGATATAGCATACATAAAGCACAAAGTAATCAGCAACAAATCAGATACCAAACCTTAAGCAATAGAAATCAGGAACAAAGAAGGGGGTGCTCAATACAAAGACAGGCAATATAACAGCTCTTCTGGTCTTCCAGAATCTGAGGGACCTGATTTTCCTCTTAAAGACTTCATTGGTCTCACTTTCTCACTGGTTAGAGTAGTGGCTTTTCCCACCCAGGGCCCACTTGGCCATTGCTCTCTGTTGATCTCCAGTGCATTTTCCAGCAGCCTTGCTAAGGTGGGCTAGTAAGACTATAAAGGTTGAACAGTATGATAGAGTTTTTATTGTAATCCCAAGAGACCAAATGGTTGACTTGATGCCTGCACTTCACAGAAGAATCATCTTCCCAGTCTTCAGATCCCTGACCCTAACCCCATTCTTGAGTCTTTATTTCCAACCCATTATTTAAAAAAAATACAGAAGGCCAGAAAGGAGCAGTCAAGAATGGATTCTATAGGGTTTTCTTTGCCTTTTGACCCCTTCCATTTCTCCCAAAGTTAACTCATCTTTCCCAGAATGGCTTGCTTTAAGGGAAGTTTACCACTCAGAAGTACAGAGAATGAGCTTCATCAAGCTGCATATGAGCTAAAATACATCCCTTGTGGCATTTTAGATTCCTCATCTGCCTCACCTCTCCACCAGTATTTCACTCACTCTCCTAGCAATCATTCACCACTGTAGCAGCTGATTACACATGCTTACTAGCACCCACTCTGAAGCTCTCACCTCTATTAAAGTGATAAAAAGTTTAGTGGTGAGTAACAAAGAATCTCTGAGATCCTAGTATCTGAGATATGAAAAGCATGGACAGAAAATGGGACAGTGGGACAGACTAACAGGCAAAAAGAAGACATACTGGCCATACTGGAGTGAAGTGTCACTGTGAAGGACAAAAGGAAGGAGAAGGCCCATGGATGTCAACCTTGACACCATGGTAAAGGTCAGCTCTTAACCTACCTTCACTTCACTATAAAGGACTTCTGGCTGTTAGTTACCAGCATTTTGTCCTACCTTAGTCTTCTCAGTTTTTGTTGTTATTTTCCCTAATACTTACACCTATTTTCACTGAAATACTTAGTAAATCTACGAATTATTCGAAATTTACATATTAAGGGCCAAAAGATGTGACTCATTGATAGAGTGCAGGCTTTGCATGTGGAGGACATAGGTTTGATTCCTGATAGTCCTCCCCATTACCTGCTTATTAATATGCATGTTAGAAATAGTATAGCCCTGCCAAATTCACAAATTAAAACCTGACCTCCAGTGGATTAGAGAGACGAATATCCCTCTTATCTAATGCATTATGGGAGCTAGAGTAGGTCAGAGGATCAGAGGGTGAAGCTTTCATGAAAGAAAATTATACCCTTATTTAAAAAAAATACCTCAGGTATGCCCTCCACTCTGTGAGGGCACAGCAAAAAAGGCAATCGTCTGTAAAACAAGAAGCAGGCCCTCACCAGACATCAAGTATGTCAACACCTTAATCTTGGACACTAAATCCTCCAGAACTGTGAAAAATATATTTCTGTTGTTTATGAGCCACCTAGTTTGTGATGTTCTGTTATTACAGTCAAACTGACTTAGATCACAACCCTAAAACAATAAACCTTTCTCTTTTTAGTACATATTCCATGAATATAAGTTGCACGTCATCTGTGGGACCAGCTTTATGAGAGTTCTTATGCTAGCTGGGAGAGATGACAGAACAAAGTGAATTGGTTAGGAGTAACCAGCAGGCACTTTCTTACCTTTCAAGCTGGATAGGAACATTGTACTGAAAAGATGAACAGGACTGAGCATGCTTAAGAACTTGCAAGAAAAGGTAGGACGTTTCAATTACTCTAACTCCTCCAAGATGACAGCTTTAATTGCTCTTCGAGAATGAACTAATTATGGTCAGAAAAAGTTAATGCTGGTTTTGCAAGGCACAGGTGACATCCTTATGCAATTGAAGTGTTTCTTCAAGAGTAAGGGAAGACATTTAAACCCAAAGAGTTCAAGATAAAGGGGAGAGGGAAAAAAAGACTATCTGTGTGTGACTGTGAAGGTTGAGTGGTGAGCAGGAAGTGGAGTTCAAAAGAGGTAGAATAATAGCTCACAAAAGGCAGCAATAAGTGGGAAGGAGCAATTAATTGGATCAGTCTGTTAAGGCTCAAAACAACTCGATAGAGAGACGACGTAATATCCTGATTCCCCAGTTAGAATCCCAAATCTTCCATATGACTAATAATTAAAGCCAGCTCTTGGGAAATAAATTCTTTAATTTGTATATTCAAAGGGGGAATGCAGTAAACCCTTTGACCTTTCTCCAAACTTTCTTTTGGGGAGGTAAATTCTTTCAGATCTTCAAAAAATTGTTTGGAAGCATTCTATGTAAGCATGACAAATTTGAGGTCCTAATGAAAGGATCAGAAAACAACCTTCACTTCCAAATGCTTGGCCACATCCTATACATCCCCCATGTTTGCTTTTGAAGACCCAACTGATAGCCTCAGCATATACTTCAGGGAAGCTTATTAATTACATTGTCATATTTTCATTTCTTTGTACATTTTGTTATTTCACTTTTATACTTGCAAGCATTATATGCACTAACCTCACTAGGAATTTTAGCAGAAACAGGACAACTGCAGTAAGCAAGGGAGAAAAAAATGGTCACTATTTGAAGTTCTGGATGATGACCCATTTTTGTCAGCTCTTATCTAAAGAGAATCCTGACTCCCAGAGAGAACAACACAAGTCTTTCTCAAAGGAGTTCCTAACCCAACCATGCTGGATGTCAAAGATAATTTGAATTTTTTCATATAGTTTTTAAACTGGATAATGGATAACACTACCTCTGAGAAGATGAACTGTTCTTTCTAAGGGCACTCAAGAAGAAAGAGAGTGAGAGAGTGAGAGAGAGAATATCAAAATGCATGGTTAGCCAGTTAAGAAATAAAAAGTGTGTTGTGTTAGCAGTGGTGTGGGGCTAATATGCCAGCTGGAAGGAAACATCTCAGTGTCATGGCATTTTTATTTTTAGGTGTTTTATTCATGACCAGCAGAGCTCAAGACTTATTCCTGGATCTTTGTTCAGGGACCACCCTGATGGTGTGAGATGGTGCTAGAACCTGGGTAGGCAGCATGTAATGCAACTGTCTTTACCCACTGTATTTTCTCTCAACCCTCATTGCAATGTTGACTTGATTTCATCTACTGGTCCAGTGGGATCTCTTTCCCAAAAAGCAGTGAATATTGGTTTCGAGGAACAAGTTAAATATCAGTTAACTATTGGCTCTTTGTTTCTCCCTTACTGGGAAAAACTTGCCTCAGATACACACAGAGGATTTTTAAATCTTAAGTTCATGAAAAGCCTTTGAATTCTATTATTTAATTTATATATGTTCTCAGTATTTTAGACATGACTCAGATAGTCCAGCATATTTTACTAGACTTTTTCTCTTTCACAATCGATGATTTATTTTAGGCTTATTAAAAGACCTTAGCAACTTTTTAACACTTGTCAAGAGAACTGTGGATCACATTAGTTTCGAAAGAGAACTGAGATTGTCCAACACCATTGGCTTTATTTGGTGTTGAACATGACTTGCTGCTGATAAAACTATAGATTTTCAGAGGAAAATGGCAAGTGCTTATATGATACGTTTAACTTAAAAAGTCAATCACCCCAAGACAGGTATATTTTGTTTAGCCAATTAAAATTTGTATTCTCACATGATCTGGGTGAGATAGAGTCATGTTAGCTATAGACTAAAAAGTTTCACTTCCACTGTAAAACCATTCCAGTGCATGTTCATTAAATTTAAAACATCAAAGAAGATTTTGCAAATCTGGAAAACATTTATGAAAAATTTAAATGGGGTGTCACTTTGGCAGTGTAAGTGGCATGAACTGTTTGATTTTCAACTATTTACAGATGTATTGAATCTAGAATGAATGCATATATTTTCTAGGAGAAGACATGTATGCAAAATTTTGACCAAATTTGCCGAAAAAAGAGAAAAAGTAGATTAAACATAAAAAGGAGTGTAACCATTCTCCTGTACAAAGTGTGTGCCTTTTTCTTTGTATATATGAGAATAGAGAAATCTTTGATTTTCAAATTGGTTTTATTTATAACTCTTGTTATCAGAAACACGGCATCAGTAAATTAAAGAACTTAATGTTCTATCTATCCTCACTTTTTCCCAATTTCTGAGTTTCAATATTTCCAAATCCATTTTTTCATATTTTTTGCTTGAGATCCCTCTTTAAATAACTATCTGGAAGCTGGTCACATAAAACCAAGCCAAAAACATGAAATGGAACATACCTAGTCCTCCACAAGTCTAGAAATTTTCTCAAATAATGTTTTTGTCTGTCGATTCCAATAAATGAATGGTACCATGACTCAGAACTTCAACCCTTAGGGAATAACAGGGAGTAAGTTCAAATTTTATCCTACATTATTGTGAAGATGAAATGTTTAGTGTAATTCACATTTTATTACACGTGTCACTTAACTCCTAACTGATTTAATGTGATTTACATGAGTCCATACTATGTTTTAACTAAGCAAGCCAACTAAGTGGAGAAAAGAAAACACCATTGCCATAAATGCACGTCATAAGAAGACAGCACAGCTGCATATTCAACCTGCATTTTCTAGAAGCCAAGTCAGAAAATCAGCACTGTTAAAACTATTAGGGAAAAAGAATCAATTGCTTAGAAAATATTATTACTTCTTGTACTACTACTAAGACTCAAGTGAAAAATTTTACATAGATCAGTTTGAAGAGAGTATAATATTCTCAACAGCTTTCCTACATAATATAGCAACGCCTTTTTAAAAACTGGTTCTAAATACTTCTTAATATAAGTCAATGGTTCAACCTGGAATAGAGTCCATTTAAAGAGTGCCATGAGAGGGCAGAGAAATATATTATGAAAAATCAACTTTCCTAGTTTAATCCAAGAAGAAAATGTGGTATGTCTAAGTGAAATGGTTGGATTGAATATCCTTCAGGCAATCCTCCATAGATATTATTACCTTAAAGTCAAGCTTTGAAAAATAATGAACATGGATCCACAATCTTTCTCCTACATATTTCTTAGGGAGATTTTTAAATTACTCTCTTCTTATTACTATCTCCAAACTCTCAATCCCATGTGTCAATTTTCACTGCCTTCGGTCAGTTGATCATTGCACTTCCCCTGGAATTATGAAAACTCTCATTTCATTCAGTCTTGTCATTTGGGATGTCAATTGGTATAATTTAGATCGAAATAAAGTTTAGATTTCTAAACACACCTCTGGTTCTTAAAAAGTCATTTTTTTACTGGAATCATTTCTGATAGCTTTAAATCTTAACTTGCCTTTTCAAACATTCTTCGCCCATGCAAACTCTGCACTTTTCCAACTCTGCTCTTTGCCACCCCAAGTGATATCCTGACTTTATCACCCCTTGAAGGCCTGTCAAATCTGTATACCACATACAAGTTAGAATAATGTATTTCCCAAAGTTGAGGTTCAATTAATATGAATTACATGAATGAATAAATGTTCATCTCAGAATATTTTCTTGGCTGCATTATAAAACAAAGCAAGCATTTAAAAATTTTTATTTATTTAACCCATCCTTCTAGGAGAAAGCAGTCTTATTTAATTTTGTATACCTTAAAATCCAAAGACGAAAGTTTTCATATGTGACTCTGAATCAGAAGCAGTACACTTTCAAGTGAACCACACATGATATTCTCTTTTTTTTTAAAGTCACTCAAATTCTGTTTATTTATTTGTTTTACTTGGGGGGGGACACATAACAATGCTCAGGGATGACTCCTGGCTTTGCACTCAGGAATTACTCCTGGTGGTGCTCAGAGATCATATAAGATGCTGGAGATCAAACCTGGGTGGGCCGCATGCAAGGCAAACGTCCTCCCTGCTGTCCTATCTCTACATGATAGAACATAAGAAAACTCATATGATGTTCTCTTAAGAAGGACTTGGGTCACACCAAGAATCAGAGTATCTGTGGTGGGCAAGTCTAGCCATCACTCAGGAAAACCCACAGCATAGACAGTTTCTCTAGATCTTGAGACCAGGCAGCTTAGTCACAGAGCAGTAGCTCTGTTAGGAAAGAAGCTTGGGCATTCCAGAGCATGGTTTGCTCTTCAACTGCCCGCTGTTACAAGTGCAATGACACCACAGGACACTGTGATTTATCAGAGGAAAATAGTCTGTAAGAGGAGTAAAACTAGACCTCATTAAGATTAAACAGTGTCTGATATCCTTGAGTCAGACAAAAGAGAATATGAAATTGATGTGGTCAGCATTACTGCCAAGCTACATTTGAAAAGAATCAAGCACAGTGACAATTGACAGCCCTTCAGGAGAAGAATACCCACAAATGAAACAGAAGCATGTTGACTATAAGCCTCTGTTCTTAAAAGCATTAAAATATGACTGCATTTGATTTCCTGCTACAGTGAGGACATTCCAAGCAAATCTATGAAAGGAACAAGATGCATACATCTAATAAGATCTTGTCAGAACCTTATAGCAAAGGGTGGTAGTGGGATTCGTTTAATTATCAAAGTTTCACTTTGCTGACATTAGTATGAGCACAGCTCTAGTGAGGAAAAGACAAAAAATGCTTCATGAAAGGGGGATGAGGAACAGCTGGTGACTGATGACATGGAGATCTTGACTGTTACCGGCCACAGCCCTAAATAGGCCAAAGACCCTAAAACACTAAATAGGTGAAATACCACTTACTCAACTTTACTTTGCATTCTGCTATGTTCTGAAACCATAGGTAAAATGGATGCATTTGTTTAGAGTGTTCTTTAGCAAATGAGTCTCAGGATCTGTAAATATGAAATCATCATCAATCAGAAGGAAGTCTGCATTTTTGGATTGCTTCAATAAAAGTTGGTCAAGAAACTCTCTCTGTGGGGCTGAAGCGATAGTCCAGAGGGCAAGGCGTTTGCCTTGCACATGGCCAACCTGGGTCGATCCTCGGCATTCAGTATGGTCCCCCGAGCACTGCCAGAAGTAATTCCTGAGTGTAGAGCCAGAAGTAACCCCTGAGCATTGCCGGGTGTGACCCAAAAAAGCAAAGAAAAAAAAGAAGAAAGAAAGAAAGAAAGAAAGAAAGAAAGAAAAGAAAGAAAGAAAGAAAGAAAAAGAAAGAAAGAAAGAAAGAAAGAAAGAAAGAAAGAAGAAAGAAAGAAAGAAAGAAAGAAAGAAAGAAAGAAAGAAAGAAAGAAAGAAAGAAAGAAAGAAAGAAAGAAAGAAAGAAAGAAAGAAAGAAAGAAAGAAAGGAAGGAAGAAAGGAAGAAAAGGAAGGAAGGAAGGAAGGAAGGAAGGAAGGAAGGAAGGAAGGAAGGAAGGAAGGAAGGAAGGAAGGAAGGGAAGGAAGAAAGGAAGAAAGAAAGAAAGAAAGAAAGAAAGAAAGAAAGAAAGAAAGAAAGAAAGAAAGAAAGAAAGAAAGAAAGAAAGAAAGAAAGAAAGAAAGAAAGAAAGAAAGAAAGAAAGAAAGAAAGAAAGAAGGAAGGAAGGAAGGAAGGAAGAAAGGAAGAAAGAAAGAAAGAAAGAAAGAAAGAAAGAAAGAAAGAAAGAAAGAAAGAAAGAAAGAAAGAAAGAAAGAAAGAAAGAAAGAAAGAAAGAAAGAAAGAAAGAAAAGAAAGAAAGAAAGAAAGAAAGAAAGAAAGAAAGAAAGAAAGAAAGAAAGGAAAGGAAGGAAAGGAAGAAAGGAAGAAAGAAAGAAAGAAAGAAAGAAAGAAAGGAAGAAAGGAAGAAAGGAAGAAAGAAAGAAAGAAAGAAAGAAAGAAAGAAAGAAAGAAAGAAAGAAAGAAAGAAAGAAAAAGAAAGAAAGAAAGAAAGAAAGAAAGAAAAGAAAGAAAGAAAGAAAGAAAGAAAGGAAGGAAGGAAGGAAGAAAGGAAGGAAGAAAGGAAGAAAGAAAGAAAGAAAGAAAGAAAGAAAGAAAGAAAGAAAGAAAGAAAGAAAGAAAGAAAGAAAGAAAAGAAAGAAAGAAAGAAAGAAAGAAAGAAAGAAAGAAAAGAAAGAGAAAGAAAGAAAGAAAGAAAGAAAGAAAGAAAGAAAGAAAGAAAGAAGAAAGAAAGAAAGAAAGAAAGAAAGAAAGAAAGAAAGAAAGAAAGAAAGAAAGAAAGAAAGAAAGAAACTGTCTAAGGAACAAATGGCTCCTGATGATCTGATATGTCTTTTCATATACTCTTGGTGAATATCAAGATTCACTATCACTAGTGATAGTATATGTGCTTCCGCAGCACATATACTAAAATTGGAATATCAAGATTACCAGTAGAAAAGTTAGCTAATAGGCTGGAGCGATAGCCGATATCCCATATGGTCCCCCAAGCACCTCCAGGGGTAATTCCTGAGTGCAGTGCCAGGAGAAATCCCTGAGCATTGCCAAGTGTGACCAAACAAAAAAAAAAAAATGTTAGCTAATAAGAACTTCCAACCTTGAAAAAAATTTTGTTCTTTCATACAAACCTTTCAAAGACATTACATATCATCTCCTATCCAGGGGAACACCTCCCATCTTTGGTCTGTCTTTGAAGGTCCTCCAGGACATTGCCACCTTTAAAAAAAAAATAGCCTACAAAAATGTTAGGTCAGTGCACTATCTTGAAGAGTTGTGGAGGAATTTGGGGCATAAAATTTTGAGACTCTACCTTGAAGGGCTGGGGAGGGGAGAATCCCACTGCTGTCCCCAGATTATAGTGCTCCTTTTCTTTCTCCTGCATGCTAATTGTCCTGAAATGACAATCAACAGATGTAAAATACTGGGAGACCACATTATTTTTTTTTAAAAAGCATGAACACATGCTCTTAATTACTTTTAATTAAAAAAGAGTTCAAAGTAGATTCATCTCTAAGTTGTAGATTAGCATTTTTGTTTCTTTTTAAGTCATACCTGGCAGTGTTCAAGGGTGACTCTGGGGACTGTGCTCTGAGACTCTCCTGGCAGCACCCCTGGGAACCCAGAGATACTGGGGGTTAACTCTGGGCATCCTGCATGTATAATAGTGCTCAGCCTTTTGAGCCAACTCTCTGTCCTTGTGCTACTTTTTTATATAGTAAATTTCTATAAATCAGAATTCTTGTTGTATAGAAAATAATCTTGGTAGTGCATCTTCTTATTGGTCATACAGCCTTTCTTCAGCCAACTGTGATGGCATTAATAAATGATGCAGTTCTGTGCTGTGGGAAAAGACGAGGTAAACAGAAGAGTGCAAATGCTCCAACAGGGTTTTACTTTGAAACATGACCCATAATAAATGCAAAAGAGGGAAATATTTACCTGCCATTTTTAGAAATCTACCTCATCTGAACAGTTTATTTAAGACTAATAGACAAAGAGCTTTTCTACTTTTAAACTTGCTAAAAACAAAAAAACTTCCAATGAGTCAAAGAAGCAATGTGATTCAGGATGAAATAACAAATCAGCATTTCAGTATCTTGTCTCTGGGTGACCAAGAAGGACACTGTGAGCCTATCCCTGAAGCTTCCTTATCCAGTGACACCGCCTGCAAAGAGAGACTCTGCAGAGACACCTACACAGCTGACTCCTCACAGACTAAGAGAAATTCATAGTAACAATAAGGAAAAGAACATTTCTTTTGAAGATACTGTACTTTGTAAATCAACCAAATCACACCATTCATACTTTTAAAGAGGTTTTCTTAATTTTTTAGTTTCAGTGGAGACCACACACACTGGTGCTCACAGATTGCTCCTTGTTCTGTGTCCAGGAATCATTCCTGGCTTGGGGGATCAATGCTGTGCAAGAATAGAACCTGGGTTGTCTGCATGAAGAGCAAGGGCCTACCTGCTCTACTATCTCTCTACCTCAAGGAGCTTATGAAAACTGATTCATCTTTTAACTGCTGGTGATTTTTTTTCTCAGGAACTGCAATGAGCAATACAGTTACAAAGACATTTTCCCCCTGATTAAAGAGACAAAATAAACATGGTGTATATTATGTATGGTAAGATGAGAGGAAAAGGAGGAACCTCATATTGACATGTTCTGGTCCCTTTGCAAGATACTCTGTAAGATTAATTTTACTATCAGGGAAAGTGACAGAATTTTAGTCCAAAAGAAATGCTAGTCATAAAATAAGAACTATAATAATAATCCTTTAATTTTTACCATACACTATAATTATTTCTTTTTTCTGTATTTAGTAAGCAGCAAGCAAAAAAACACTTATTAATGAATTTTATATTTATTAAAGGTTTTGTATGAGATTTAGGGGTAAGAAAGTAAAAACTCCACAAATAGAGCTATTATTTCAACATTAATATAATTCTTTTGTCATCTATTTCTCACAATCATGTACTCTTTGATATGTTTAATCTTGCACACTGGTTCCCATAGCAACTCCTCCTGGTAGTGGCAGGGCTGAAGGCTACTGGAGTCGAAATTCAGCTCTGCCCTAGGCAGAATTTTTCTTTTCCTATGCCTCTCTCTCTATTTATTTGCTTACATAAAGCCCATGGTATCATAGAAGTGTCCTTTCACTGACCATCAGAATCCTGCCAGAGATGAGAACATGAGATCCTTTGAACAACAAAAGATGTATTATTTTTGTTTGGGTTCATCTTTGGTTTTCAAACACTGGTTTCAAGCTGCCTTCCCTGTCATTACTTACAGTTTTCTTTACAGCATTTATTAACATGACGAGGTGCTACTAAAGAAGGTATGCATTAAAATTTGTCCCTAAGGAATAAAAATGTCACCTCTGCTCTGCCCTGGTTCTAGTGTAATTGGGAAATCATGGTATCAAGAATTTCCTATGTAAAAAATTTTGGGGTGACACAGTAGGGTTTGAGATGGCAGCTTTGTGAGGGTGCAGTGCTTAAGAATTCAAGTGGTAGAACATACTTCTCATTTTCTTCCTGCAATTTGTTTCTCTGCCCCCAGATAATACCAGCCCTGAGGAGTGGGCTAAGGGACTAGAAAATCAAATATTATTATTAATCACTGTAATTACTTTTCTTGGCCCAACTGTGGAGCTGGGAAGCAAACCAAATCCTCTTGAGTGCAGTCTTAACTAAAACATATTTCTGAACCTCCATTACCTCATCCTTAGCCATTCCAAACTAGAAAGAATATTACTGCAGTTTTTTCTAGATTTTAATTGCAAGTGTAAATTTATCCACATCCAACTCATAAACAATAGTCTTGATTATTTTTTGTTTGACTCAAGGGTTACTCCGTGTAGTGCTCAGGAGATCCATGTGATTCCAGTGATCAAACATGGGCTCTTACATGCAAAGTAAGTGCTCAATCCTTTGGATGAACTCACTGGCCCTAAATGGCCCTTAAATCACTTTTTCTACAAAAATGTATGAAAGTCATATTATCTATCTCCAAAATGTCCAAAATTTAAATAAACAAAATTAGTTCAAAATTTACTTGTGTACATATGAGGATGTACTTCTTAATAGTAGAGGAAGATGAAAACTTAAGTCATCTTATTTGAATAAGGTACAAAAGTTCATTTTTTATTTTTTGGGTCACAATCAGCAATGCTCAGGGGTTATTCTTGGCTCTGCACTCAGGAATTACTCCTGGCGGTGCTCAGGAAAACATATGGATGCTGAGGATCAAACCTGGGTTGTCAGTGTGCAAGGCAAACACCCTACCTCTTTGTTGTGCTATTGCTTCGGTCCCTAAAGTACCTTATTTGAAGTTATAGCAATTATACTTCCAATAGTTTTTTAATGCACTCTCTTTCCTAAGAAATATATGCAATGGCCTCTACTGTTGCAATAATCTACAGGATGCTATTCACATTGAAATTAATTAAATTTAACATTATTTAAATTAATTAATTTCAATTGTATCACTTGTTTTCCCATTCATCGATTTGCTTGAGCGGGATCCAGTAATATCTCCATTCATTGGGAATGAGGTCCATTATTGTTACTGTTTTTGGCATATCAAATTCACCATGGGTAGCTTATCAGGCTCTGCCTTGGCTCTGGGTTCACCCCAGGGGACCCAGTGTTTTTTTTCTGTCAGACCATCCACCATCCAGGGCCCATGGGGCAGAGCCCTGGGCATGGACAAGCCTGTCTCCTGTCTGCCATCTGTGATGCAACCGGGCACCACAGCCACACCTGCAACACCTAGAGGGGTAGGTGAACTTAGGTATACCATAAGTCCCACAAGCACCTGCCCACTCTACTACTGCTCCAGTCCTACAGTCTTTTTAATGGTGGCAAATTTAAATTTAATTAAATTAAAATTGATAGATGTGTATTTACTAAAATCCACTCCCAGGGAATAAACTTAAACTCTTTTGCTATAAATGAATAAAAGAAGGCATGCTATCACAATTTTCTGAGAGAGCAAAGTATCTTGAAGAAAGTTTGCACTTTCTAATTTGCTCAAAAACAAGTATATTAAAACTAATCTATTTTGAGCCACAAGCATAGTCCATAGATTACATCAAAATAGTTAAGATTAAAATGGAACTCTTTTCCTTTTTTTTTGCTATGCTCAATAATCATTGGAAAGATGACTTGAATTTTTGAACCAGTAGATTTAGTATAAGGTAAATCTGAGATCATTTGAACTCATGATTTTAATAATTTTTAAAAAATCTCTGCAGTTCAGTTTTATAGGTTCTAGATAACCAAAAGCTATTATTTCATGAACTAGCTTAGACACACTGCATTGTTATATAATTTGGAGCATAGTAATTTATCTATCCAATCTAATTTCCAGAGTTAAATGAATTATTACAGAATACATATCTCTTAGGTCTATATTTTATGAGATTATAAATTCAATCCACTGATTCACTCTGGAATGTATTATTGTACTGCAGTCAAGGAAAGAGAGGTTTTTGGTTATCTTTGTTTGGGGGCAACATCCAGAAGAATTTTGTGGCTACACCTCATCTAGTGCTTGTGGTTCCAGATGTGAAACTGAGCCATCTACAATATTTCTCATTGAACTGTCTCTCTGGTCCAAGTCAGAGGTTTAGCATTTTTGTTTGAGACCACACCTGGCAATATTGAGGGATTACACCTGGTTTGTGCTTGGTGATCAGTTCTGGCATTACTCAAAGACCATGAGGTGCTGGGATTTAAACCATATTCTGCTGCATCAACAAAGTGCCTTAATCCCTGTGCTGTATTATTTCTGACTCCTCCAAGAGAGAATTTCAAAAAAGAATTTTGTGGGGCAAATGGCAGAATATGAGACAAATAGGAAAACAGCTTTTGTTTTATTTTATTTTGGCTTGACTTTTGGTTTTTGGGCCACACTGAATAGTACTTAGAGCCCACTCCTGGCTCCATGTTCAGAGGAGACTCTGGTGGTGCTTAAAGAATGCTTGAACAGTGCCATGGATCAAACTAGAGTTGACTATGTGCAAGACAAATGCTAAACTGTACAACTTCTAAAGGCTTAGTCTATGTTTTTTAAAATAATTTTTTAGGAATCATAAACATACAATGAACTGCAGATAAATGTACAATAGAATAATGTTTTTTTCTTTAATTTTTTTAAATATTTTATTATACCACTGTGAGATATACAATTACAAAGATGTTCATGTTTGGGTTTCAGTCATACAGTGTTCCAGCACCCATCCCTCCACCAGTGCTCATTTCCCTTTATTCCCTCCCTCCTCCCCCAACCTGTCTCTATGGCAGACACTTTACCTCCTCTCTCTCTCTCCCTTCTTCCTCACTCTCTCCCTCCCTCCCTCTCTTCCCTATATTTTACGCTTTCAATTTGTGTATGTGCCCACACAACACAATCAAAACTTGAATATACCTCTACCTGGAAAAATTGCTGATAGCAAGCAAAATGGATTTGGACCACAGTCTTCTAGCTATTTCTGTTTGCCCAGACTACCATGAGAAGCTAAGATGGCAGAAAGAGTCCAAAGTCTTTTTTGCTGGCAATAAGCATGATCTCTGGAACCAGAGGGAGCCTGCACTCTTCTTAAAATTGAGGGTGTTTATGCTTGAAATGAAACTGAATTCTGTTTGGGCAAGAGATGTGTTTACAAATACAAAGCAAAGAACAAAATAGTTAACTCTTGGGATCAATACAGAGTGATCTGGGCTTGTTCTTTTTATCAATATTTTATTATACCACCATGATATATACAATTACAACTTTGTTCATGTTTGTAGGTTTTGGTCACATAGTGTTCCAGCACCCCACCTTCCACCAGTACCCATTTCCCACCACCAATGTCCCCAATTCCCTCTCCCTCCCATAGCCTGCCTCCATGGCAGGTTCTTTATCTCTTTTCTCTCTTCCTCTCTCTCTTTTCCTTCTCTTACATATTGTGGGTTGCAACAAATATAATTAGAGGCCATCATGTGCAGAAATTTTTTTGCCTGTATTTAATGCTCATTTCTAGGTCGGTATTAGCCCTTTCGACATTTATTCGCACATGATCCCTTCTCTGTCTTACTTAACCTCTGACTCCCACACATTTGTGGTAATTTCCACTTTTGGTAAGACCTCCTGATCCACGTTTCACCTGACATTGGATTTTGGTATCATAATATGCATATATGTATTTATGTCATGCAAATAAATGCAGTCATACTATATCTCTCTTTTTCCTTCCGACTAACCACACTCAAGATGATCCTTTCCATGTCCATCCATTTATAGGCAAATTTCATAACTTCCTTTTTCCTAACAGCTGCATAGTATTCCATTGCGTAGATGTACCAGAGTTTCTTTATCCAGTCATCAGTTCTCGGGTATACTGGTTGTTTCTAGGTTCTGGCTATTGTGAATAGTGCTGCTATGAAAATAAAAGTGCGAATGGTGTTTCCGCTGTGTGTTTTGGCTTCCCAGGGTATATTCCTAGGAGTGGTATGGCTAGGTCAAAAGGGAGCTCAATTTCTAGTCTTTGGAGGAATGTCCATATTGTTTTCCAGAAAGGTTGTACAAGCTCGACATTCCCACCAACAATGTATGAGAGTCCCCTTTTCCCCGCATCCACGCCAAGGACTTGTTCTATTTGTTGTCCAAGTTGTCTCATATGCTGCCATTTGGTCCATAAAATACTTTTTTTAAAACTCTCTTGGAGGAGTCAGAGAAAAAATACAGTTGAATAGCACACCCATGGAAACAGTGGCATGGTTCAAGTTAAATTCCAATTGAAGACCAATTGCCTTCATGCTAAGGCAATTGGTCACTGAATTCGTGTGATGCTATAACCCTCAAGGATTTAAACTTACTGAAAAGCAAATAAAGTGTAGATATTAAAAAAAAGAAGGAAATAAAATTGTTGTTTTTTAATCTCTTTTTCCTCCCCCACTCTTCCTCCTACATCATTCCATTCTTTAGGACACTGTTCTGTTTCATTTTAGGTTATATTAATTTTTTTAGAATTTTACAGAAATAGAATTTTACAGTATGATTTGGAGGTATCTGGCTCATTTTATTTACCATAATTATTTTGAGATTTAATGTTTCATTTTGTAACCGAGTAGGATTCTATTGCATGAAAATACCATTTGATCAGTTATGCAGTTGTCTATTATTTAGTAGGTCTACAGATGGGGCTGGAGAGAGGGAACAGAAGTCTAAACACTTAGATTGCATACCCCCTACATGAGTTCTATCCCTGTACCCTATATGATCCCCCAATTTTCTCCAGGAATAATCTTTTAGTGTAGTCCCAGGAGTAATGCCTGAGCACTACCAAATGTAAGAAGGAGCCAAGTGTAAGACAGAGAGCAAGAGAGCTAGAGGAAGGAAGGGAGAGGGAAAAAGAGGGAGGGAAGGAAGGAAGGCAGGCAGGCAGGCAGGGACTAAAGATAAATATCTGTGCTTAAATCTTTCAGCAAATGTTTTCATGTCTAGTAGTAGAGTGACTGGATCACATAAGCATGTACATGATTCTCAAATTCTTAAGATTGTTTCCAAGGACAATGTCCACCTGTGCATTCTTGCTAGTAGAGTGGGAGAGTTTCAGTTGCTCCATATCTTTGCTAACATTTGTATCATTAGTGTTTTAAATTTTATGCTTGCTAGTTGATTGCAGTCATATGAAAAGGTGGTCTTAATTTTCATTTCTCTTCAACATCCTTCCATATGGATATCTTCTATTTGTATATCTTCTTTGGTGAAATGTACATTCCAACCATTTGTTCATCTTAGTTTCAGCCATTTGTCTTTTTTATTACTGAATTGGAATTCCTTAATATATTCTGGATACAAATTCTTTAACTGAAATTCAATTTGTAAATATGTTTACCCTTTGAGTGCCTATCTTTTTCTTCTCCTTAGAGTATCTTAAAGGAGAAAATTAATTTTCTTTCCTTTTTTTGTGTCATACCCAGCAATGCTCAGTGGTTACTCCTGGCTTTTTGCTCAGGAATTACTCCTGGTGGTGCTCAGGGGACCATATGGGATGCCAAGGATTGAACCCAGGTTGGCCGTGTGCAAGGCAAACACCCTACCTGCTGTTCTATTGCTCTGGCCCCAGCAAATTATTTTTTTATTTCTTTATTTGTTTGGGGCACCACATCTGGTGATGCTCATGGCTTGCTTCTGGCTCTTTGCTCAGGGAATATTTTTTTTTTGCTTTTTGGGTCACATCTGGCAATGCTCAGGGGTTACTCCTGGTTCTGCACTCAGGAATTACTCCTAGCAGTGCTCGGGGACCATATGGGATGCCAGGGATCGAACCCGAGCTGGCACAGGCCGGGCACGTGCAAGGCAAATGCCCTACCTGCTGGACTATCGCTCCTGCCATGCTCAGGGATTATTCCTGGTAGGGCTTGGAGACCTTAGCCAGTGCCAGAGATAGAACCCAAATCAAATGCATACAAGGCAAGTGCCCTACCTGTTGAATGTTCTCTCTGACCTTGGAAAAAGAGCAGATTTCTTAAATGAGAAAATCAGTTATCTTTTTCATAGTATGATTTTGAATTTATAGTTAAGAAATTTGTGCCTGACCAAATAGAAATATTTTTGTTCCTGTATCACTGTATCACTGTCTTACCGTTCATCGTCGATTTGCTCGAGCGGACACCAGTAACAACTCCATATGACCTGTCTCATGCTAGTAGAGCCCAAGAGCACCTGCGTGCTCCAGGAACATAAAGAGCCTCAAACCATCAGGTCATGGGAATGAGGTCTATAATTGTTACTGGTATCTGGCATATTAAATATGACGGGTAGCTTGCAAGGTTCTGCCGTGTGGGAGCAGACTCTTGTAGTCATCTCAAAATACAGCATTTATGATGAACCGCAAGGCAGCAAGCCGCGCGAGCAGAGCTGTGATAGGCTGGTCTGCTGGGTGGAGTTCTGACGAGGGGGAAGTCCAGATGTGGAAAATGGAGGTCCTCATGGAGTAGGGGGTCGTCTGACTTGTTGCGAGGCTCTGCTGGGGTGGCAGGCCAGGGCTAGAACCTGCCATCCCGCCCGGCACCTCATGAGCGGCTGGGCACAGTGAGAGTCAGTAGCAGCTCCTGTATTATATCATTATATGTTTCATATTTAAGTCTATAACCTACCTATAATTACTTTTAAAAGACGCTATGGGCATTGCCTGATGTTGATGTTTTGTACATATGTCTATCCAATTGCTCTGGTAAATTTTGTGTAAAAATGACCTATTTTCTACTAAAATGCTTTGTATGTTTGTCAGAAATGTCATTAGCCATATCCATCTGGATCTATTATAGATTATCTTCAATATCTGTCCATTTAGTCTCATAATCTTAATTTTTTCTGTTTTTTGAAGTTGTACTAATATGTAAAATAATGAAATTTTGTGGTAAATTGTGCCCTTTTTCATTATGACATACTATTTTTTACCTTAATAACTATTTTGAAAACTGCTTTTGTGTGTGATTAATATAAGCACTGAAACTTTCTTATTATTAAACTTAACTGATACATCTTTTATACTTTTTAAACTACTTGTGTCTTTTAAGCAAGACTACATTTCTTGCAATCTACATATAATAGTTTTGCATTTCTTTTCTTTCAAGAAGACAGAAGATATCTTTCTGTATTTCAGTTAAAATGTGATGTCATTTTGAATTAATGTAATTAAAAAATAATGAGTTACATTTTATCTCATATTTATTTTATAACAAAATAAATATAAGATAAACTCCGCTGATCATGAGGAGTCTAGGAAGGAGGGATGAGTTCTGGCCCTGGCCCACATTCCCACAGAGCCTTGGAAGAAGCCAGAGGAACCCCTGCACCTTGATGGCAGCCATTTTCAACAGCTGGACTCCACAGCTCGTCAGAGCTCCACCAGAGAGAAAAGCCGATCTCAAGCTCTGCTCATCAGAGTCCCACCCTATAGAGATTCCTATTTCAAGTCCAGATATGCTCAAACCAGAGACACAGTCACATGGGGCACAGATGCTACAGCTATCCCATTGTGTGCAGCCGCTTTGCAGCTGTGTGGTTCATCAGTAAATAAATGAACTGAGAGCCTACCTACTACCAAGAATATCACACCCACATGGCAGAGCCTGGAAAACTAACCATGTTGTATTCAAAATGCCTAGTACAGTAAAGACGATGGACCTCACTCGCATGACCTGACGGAATGGTTGAGACTCTTCGTGTTCCTGTAGAGAGCAGATGCCTTAGGGCTATATTAGCACGCTATGAGGATGAATGGAAATGGTCTGTTGCCCGCTCAAGTAAATCAAACAACAACAGGAAGACAAGTTATACAAGTGATATTTTATTTTATTCCACCAATTTCTTGTTAAGTGAGTGAAATAAATCTAAGTACTATATCTTTTTTTTCTTCCTCTGTTTCTTGTTCCCTTTTCCTCAATTCTATGCTTTCTTTTGGATTTAGTACTTATATATTCATTTGTTTGAGAACAAATCATTGACACCTACTGTTTATCAGACAGTGATTGAGGCATCGGAAATGTAACATTACACTGAACAGACAATCCTAAATCCTGCCTTTTGATACACATCCTGTGATTAGAAGAAATCAAGGAAACTAGTATCTGGAGCAAGGATGTGCAAGGAGAAGATGGACAAGGCTAAAGAAAGAGGATCAGATCACACATGGCCTTATCAATCCTGGTAAGAAGCTTGGATTTTATTCTTGTGGAAGTAAGAAGCTACCAATGATTCCTGCACCTAAATGTAATATGATCTGGTTTACCTTTTGAAAGCAGAATTCAGGCAGTAATATGACAAAATTTAGGTCAAAGTAGAAAGTGCAACTAGTCTATTGTTTCTATGAGAGTTAACATTGGTTTTGATCACTTCACTTGATCACTTGAATCCCGTTATTCATCAATTTGCTTCGAGCGGGTACCAGTAACATTTCCATTGGACCCTATCACGTGCCAATGTAGCCCAATGTCATCTGGTTGACTCAGGAATATGAAGAGCCTCAAAACGTTCCTTGAGGGTCTTGACAAGGAAGTCTGACCATCTTGTAGGTGGGCGGCCACGTGATCTTTTGACATCCTGTGGGATCCAGTCGGTAATGGCTCTAGTCCAGCGGTTGTCTCCAAATTGCATTACATGTCCAGCCCATCTGATTTTCGATGCCTTGGCAAACGAGACAGCGTCCCTGATTCTGGAATAGCGACGGAGGTCAGAACTCCGGATTCCTTCTCTCACTTGAGCGAGGCGTGATATTCCAAGCATAGTTCTTTCGATACCTCTCTGGGATACCTGGAATAGCATTCTCATCCTGCTTTCATAGGGCCTCAGATCTCTGAGGCGTATGTTAATGCAGGGAGAACGGTGGAGTCAAAGAGATGTGCCCAGAGCCGGAGGTTCTTTGTCCTTTTCACTATTACTTCAATGCTTTTGAAGGCATTCCATGCTGTTCTCTTCCTCCTGCACAGCTCAGGTTTTAGGTTGTTCATCATGTTGACTTCTCGACCTAGGTACACATAACTGCTGCATTCAGAGATGTTTGTTCCATTGAGAGTGAATGGAGCCTCTGGAACTAGTTCATTCTTCATAAACATGGTTTTCTTTAGATTCATCTGTAGACCTATCTTTCCACATTCTCGGTCGAAGTCAGCCAGCATTTGTGCCGCTTGGCTGTTTGGTGTTATTAGAATGATGTCATCAGCAAAGCGGAGGTGGTGTAGTTGCCGACCATCTATCTTCACTCCCATTCCTTCCCATTCTAATTGTTGCATGATGTTCTCGAGAGTGGCGCTGAAGAGTTGGTGAAATGGTATCACCCTGTCGAACCCCTCTTTTCACATTAATGATCACTTCTTCGTAGAATGGTGAGAGCCTGGTGGTGAATCCGTAATACAGCTCACGGAAGCTTTACAGAAAGCCTTTTGATTCTGTGGAGACTGAAGCAGTCATTGAAGCCCTAGCCAAACAGGGTGTTCAAACCCAATACATCAAGATCCTTCATGAGCTGTATTACGGATTCACCACCAGGATCTCACCATTCATTGGTTTTGATGCAGAACAAAAAGACCTTCTTGATCTTTTTGTGTCCTTATTGTGGTGGTTCCTTTTGTTACTGAGTACAACAATGGGTTTCTTTTAGTTCAGTGGGAAACAAGAGAATCCAACCTTCTATTGACTCTTAGGGTCAGAAAATGCCAACTCCACGTGACCTTCTTTGGGTGGTGGTGTTTTAATGTACAGTGATTCTATGTTCTCTCCAGTCCTGATGTTCCTAGCTAGCTTGGCTTCTTTCTATTAAATTAGTTCTAGAATTTAAGTGCTAAATAGATAAATGAATATGCACTCTCTCACCTGGACTAGAAGTCCTTGAATATCTTTAATGATTCTATTTACCTCCTCTGCTTTACTAATGATATGAAATTAAGAATTAATCATTTTTATTAATTATAGTTTTCTGTAGCTCTATTTTATTATTTATAGTATCCAGCTGAACTTTATCACAGACTGCCTTCATCTTTTGCTCACAAATTATGTGAAGTCACTTATAAGAAACTTTCAACTGTATACTTGGACTTCGCCTCCCAAGTCTCATGTTGTCCTTCATTTAATTCCCACATACATGAGAACTCTGTTATATGTTCTTACTTTAAACAGCTAATTAGCTAGTTCATCAGGAGAAAAGTAGTACGGAAAATGCTTCATGTTATCCACATTGTTACCATTTTTTTAACCCTCTCCAATCCTTTATGTATATAGATATTTCCATCTGGAATCATTTGTTTTACTTAAAGAACTTCCTTTAATATTTCTTATAGTAAAGATAGTTGCTAATATTTTTTGGCTTTGTCTGTCTAAAATAAGTCTTCATGGTGCTGTTATAGTTCTAAAATATTTTCATTGGTGAAGATTATAAATCTACAGTTTTTGTCTTTAGATACTTTGAAGCTGCTGCCCCACTATCTTTTTTATATAAGTGGTTTCTGAAAAAAAACTGTTTTTCTTTGTTCTTTTACATCTAATGTGTCCCCCGTTTTTCTGGTTATTTTTAACATACTATTCACTACTTATCATTAATGACTCCTTTGTAATTGGGTTTATTATAGTTTTCTTCATGTATCTTGTTTTAAAGACATGTTGAATATGTTGGCTTATAATTCTCATCAAATGGAAATTTTTTTGATGTTTTTTTTTCAAAACCCAATTTCTGCATATTATGCAATATTAGTCTTACTAAAGTTGTCCTGAAATTAACTGATAAATTTTGAAATTTGTTTTTTTTAAATCTTGTATAGTTTTATTGCTATTTGTTAGGCTTAGTAGTCTTTTTATAAGCAATGTCTGATTTGTTTTTAATCATGTTCAGTATACTTCTCATTACAGATATTGTGGCTTCAACTCTTCTAGTTTAGCTTTATTCTTTCTGCTTAACACGTTCTATCTCCTCTATTTTTCAGTCATGCTACATAGAGCTACAAAAAATTCCTTTAATATACTTGTCCACTAATTCTATCATTTTTGTTTACTCTGAATTAGGTTTTGTTTTCATCCTTATTGTGTATTATGCCTCGCTTTGTAACACTTGGTAATATTTCAGGAGTAGGTGAGAAATAAGGCCATATCCAATAATATGGGGCTATTAGAAATGGTAATAGTCAGATACCTATGCTTGCTCAGAAGTACCCCTAGCAGATCTTGGGGGACAAACCACATGTGGTACCAGGTTTTCAAACAAGGGTTGCCCAGAATGTAAGGTCAGTGTCCTGTATTATCTTTTTAACTCAAATACCTGGTAATTTTTATTGACTAATTGAATAGTAAGTAAGTACTATTTAGTAGCTCTTTACTTATTGGTGGTTAATTTTTTCCTATAAATTTTATTTTTTCTTTTTCTTGGATGTGGTCAAATAACTTGGAAAGAGTATGATTCTCATGTTCTTTATTTAAATATTTGGGGTAGACCCAGTTAGTGTTGCTTATAGATCATTTTCCTCCATACTTAGAAAAACCTTTCCGGAGTTCTCTAATCAATAGAGCATAAATTATGAGGTTTTCCACTTTGCTAGTAATGGGCATAATTAAGCTCTGGGTTATTTTCACTCTAATTCATTTGGTTGCATTTTCTTCAACCACGGGCAATTTTCCCAAAGACAAATACTGATCGTCACCCCACTGAACACATGAAAATGATACGCTAAGATCTCTAAAGTCTTCTCTCTATAGCTCTCTTCTTTTAGCTCTCTCTCTTCTGCAAAATCTAGCTACCTGATCGCTCTGTTCTACCAGATGTTACTCCCTAACCAGAAAGACTATTTGACTCAACAAGGTTCCTCTTCCTGCATCCTGTTCTGGAAACTTTTTCTGCATAAAAACTCAAGAGATTCATTTGCTTTGTTTTCTTGTTAAACTATTTCTCTCTTATGGCTTTGTGAACTGATATTGAGTATCTTAAGAACTTCTGTTTCTTGTATTTTCTTTCAGCTTTTTTTTAGTTTTCATGTAAGAGGGTAACATTGTCCAAATTACCTTATCTTGACTTGAAGTAGAAATTTATTCCTATATGATTTATTTATAGAGTCATTGGGAATCAATATTACTATATCTTGGGGATAACAGTTGGCTGGCTATGTCCAGGTAAGTCATAGGCAAGTACAGTAAGATACTATAAGTATAGTAGGGATATATGATATTACAATAAGTACAGTAGAGATACATGAAAATAGTCCATTTGAAACACTTAGAAGTAGAATTAATCTTATTTCAGGACTTATAAATGATGCAAGAACAGTAAAAAAGACAGAAAAAGGTGTTATTATGAGCTACTAAATGGATGTTGACACTACTCAGAGAAATTTGGAGGAGGAACTGGGCTAGAATAAATTTAATTTGGATTATGTCAAACTTGGTCTTAATAGTCAGAGCACTTATATGGTACTGAGTGATATATTAAATGGTAAGACTAAGGATGTGGGGAAAGGGGACACTCATCCATTGTTGGTGGGAATGCCGGCTGGTACAGCCTTTCTGGAAAACAATATGGACTTTCCTCCAAAGACTAGAAATTGAACTCCCATTTGACCCAGCCATACCACTCCTGGGAATCTACTCTGGGAAACCAAAAATACGCAGCGGAAACACCATCCCTACTTTTATGTTCATAGCAGCATTATTCACAATAGCCAGAATCTGGAAGCTACCAGAGTGCCCGAAAATCGATGACTGGATAAAGAAGCTTTGGTACATCTACACAATGGAATACTATGCAGCTGTTAGGAAAAAATGAAGTCATAAAATTTGCCTATAAATGGATGGACATGGAGAAGATTATGTTGAGCGAAATTAGCCAGAAGGAGAGAGACAGATACAGAATGACTGCATTTATTTGATTGGCATAAATATATATGTACATATTATGATACCAATATCCAAGGTCAAGTGAAACATATATCAGGAGGTCTTGTCAAAGGTGGAAATTATCACAAACGTGTGGAGTCAGAGTTTAGGTAAGATAGAAAATGGAACAGGGTGCTAATAATAGTCGAGGGTACTAATGCCAACCTAGAACTGAGCATTAAATAGAGGCAAAAGGATACACATGACAACCTTTTAATGTATGTTCTGTAATCCATAGTCTGGAAGGGAAGGAAAAGAGAAAGAGAGAGAAAGGGAAAGAAATAAAGAACCTGCCATGGAGCAGGGCTGGGGAAGGGGGGAGGGAACCGGGATGTTGGTGGTGGGAGATGGGCACTGGTGGAGGGACGGGTGCTGAAATACTGTATGACCAAAACCCAAACATGAACTTTTTAATTGTATATCTTTTTATTTGTATATCTCACGGTGGTATAATAAAATACTTTTTAAAAAAAAAGAAAAAAATGGTAAGACTAAGTCAAAATAGTAACAGAGATGATTGATTGTGAAGGATCTAAATAGAAGAATTTGAACATGGCTTTTTAATTTTTTACTACAATGTTATTTTTTATTATCACTACTCACAATTCTAAGAGGCACTTATTTGACACTTAGAAATAAAATTGTCTGACCAGTTGCTTTTGTACTTAAAAATGTCAATAGAAACCAAAAAATGGATCAAATTCTTGACTTTCAAATTAGAAATGTTAGGTATTTTAGTTAATGATTCAATATTTATAATGAATCATCTAGAGTTTTTTCTTAATAAAATTATTGATATGCACTATTAAGTTTATAAGCAGTCACATCTAATCAAGAGAAGACATACTCTATTGTAGATGGGAGTTAAGTGCAAAGAGGTCAATTCACCGAGTAAAGATTATATAATACTTCATCTCATATTTCAGAGAAGGTGTAATATATATTGATTGTAATATATCAAAAAGTAAAAATGGACTTCACAGTTTAATGAGATATTATTCAAATAAGTAAAAATAATGACATATATTAATTTCATAATAAAATGCAAAATCCATTAATAATAGTGTTTGTAACTCTAAATTCAGAAGTTGAAACCATTTTATTGGCATGTTAAAAGCAGATAGAATTGTTTCAGTCTGAGTCTAAATGATCTGATTATGAGCCAACATCAAAAGTGTAGACAGTTTGAAGCAGCAATAGCAAACACCTGCTGAACTCACCATCATGGTTAATATTGTGCTGAATTTTGAAATATAAGATCACAGTTTAAGTACTTGTCTAGCAAAACAGCATCACGTTTAAGACATTGACCTTTATTTGTCTAAAACACACAGAACACCTTCTCTCCTGTCAATGAGCATAGCTGTCAAATGCTCTGTGTGCAGCCACTAAATACTCTCAAGATTGCAAGTTAAGGCTTGGATATTAAGTACACATTTAATCAGCTGAGGAAGGTGAGGAGCATTACCCTGACTAATTTCAATAGTAACTGTAATAGGCTCTTAATTATATTTAGTGCCTGGAAGACTCATTTGGCTCCTGATTACAAGATATATTGAGCAGATTTACCTCTCTTTATAGATGGTGCACATTTTTAAAGCCCATATTCTCAAATAACATTATTATGTCACCGAGAAAACATCTTTAGAGGGCAATTTGGAAATCTTTATGAAAACTGAAATGTAGCTTTAGTCCCTTTGACCCAGTGGCTTTAATCTAGTCCTTTATCCTACAAATTATTTCACATGTGTATATAAAGACCTATGAACAAAGATAGTCATCGCTGGATTGAGAGAAACAGGAAAATATTGGGCACAGGCTAATATTCTATTGATCATCAATAGAAAAAAGGTTATTTTCATAAGTAGGATAAAGTGCAGCTATAAAAAATAATAATACAGGGTCAGAGAGATAGTGCAGGGATGAAGGTGCTTACTTTGCTTCTTACAAAGCTGGTGAGATCCCCAACATCAAGAAGGATGGGGGACACACAGACAGGAGTAGCCCCCTGAGCACAGGCGTGACCCAAATCCTCCCTCCCCCCCCAAGTGATTCGATACTTCTTTCTACGTACTGATTGAAATATTTTCTGAACTATGTAGACAGTAAGGAAAACAAAATCTAGAACAGTGTGTAACATACTTCTATTTGTGTAAAGCAGGAGAGATGTGTATAAAGACTGCATAAATAATGCATATTTGTCTGAAAGAATACATAAGAAATGAACAAGGATAGTTGTCTCTGGAAAGGAGAACTGGAAATAAGAACCAAGAAGAAGGAGATGAGGGAAGGTTTGCTTTTCATATATATCTTTTATATGCTTTTAATATTTTATCATGTAATATATAAACTATTCAAAAATTAAAAATTAAAAATCCATCAAATATTTAAAATTCTATCAAATTCCATTACAAATTTTGACATGGCTTCAGGAAAAAATACTTGCTAAAAGATGGAATAGAGATACTTAAGAATGTACCAAATCCTGTTAAAATTGCATATTTAAAGGAAATTAGAAGTTTCTGATAAAACTAATGATCATTCTAACAAAGTAAGGAATACTGAAGCAAAGAATTATATCTTTTCTTGCAGGCACATTAGCTTCAGATTCTGAGAGAGGCGAGCAACACAGTTGTTCTTAGTCCCATATCCTTGTCTTAGGCAGGTTAAGAACTGCCTGTTCTTAACCTGTTAACAGTTTTTCAGGTAAGCCATTCTCTGACCAATAGAGAAAAGGGAGTCAAGGAGATAAGCAAAAAAAACCCTTGAAATAAAACTGGCTCACAGAAAAGGAACATGTTTACTGGGAAAATTGTTTTTACTGGAATAAAAATAAGAATTTAAAAACTGTCAAGGGGCCGGAGCCATAGCCCAGCGGGTAGGGCATTTGCCTTGCACATGGCCTGCCCATGCTGGCCTGGGTTCGATCCCGGCATCCCATATGGTCCCCGAGCACCGCCAGGAGTTATTCCTGAGTGCAGAGCCAGGAGAAACCCCTGAGCATTGCCGGATGTGACCCAAAAAGAAAAAAAATAAACTGTCAAATTTCTATGTAATGGATGTTAAATATCTAGCTATCAAAAATTATCTTAATTTGCTTTAACCTGTGAGTTTTTGGAATAAAGAAGACTATAAATAAGCATATATAATTAAAAAATAGGTTATTGATAAAGTGGTGCCCTTGTAAAACCCACTCCAAAAACCTTTGCCTATTTATAAATTGTGTTCATGAGTAAAATATCTAGACTTACAGTAATTATTTGCATTTATAATACAAAATTTCATTAGCACATTACTATACTAAATAGTATTTAAGGATCCTAGTGCAAGACATGAATGTATTAATGGAGTGTTTTGCTTGTTTTAATGAGACACATAAATGGGGGCTTTGCCTTCTCTTTGTGCTAAGTTTTAACAACAATAAACTAGGCGATGAGCTAAAAGACCCTTTGAAGACAACAGTCATCAGATGAAGAAGCATCTTGATGCCAGAGACTAACCTAAATGTAAATTTGTCCTGCTCATAAGTTGTTAATGAGAAAAGTGGTTTTAGTGTCAATCCAGCAGTGCTCCAGGTTTACTCTTGACTCGGCACTCAGGGCTCACTCCTTATGTGGCTCAGGGGTCAATACGTTGTGCTGGGGATGGAGCCTAGGTCATCTACATGCAAGGTAGTTTGTTACTCACTGTAATTTCTCTGCCCCCAGTAAAGTAATTTAGGTTAACAATTATCTTCATCAAAATTTAATCTAATTCCATAAGTTGTCAGATGTTTTCTTCAGCAGATTCTACTCTGGCAGAACTTAACTGACTCTAAATACAAGTTATGAGAAGATTAAAAGCATATGCTCCCAAGCACTCACAGGTGGCTGCACTTTAAAGAACTGAACAGATGCCAGAGACAAATAGCAACTTCTATGGAAGAAACACAAGGAGAGGATAAAAGAAAACCAAGAGATAATGAAAAAGGATACATCAGAAGATTTTAAAAATTCATTTCCGCTAGAGGAACAAACTCCTTTCCTTCCTGCCTGCCTCACCTTCTGAATACCACAATCTCAAGTCTATGTCCACTTACCTAATAGAAACCATGTTTTACTACTTTCCTCTTCGCTTGACTACATCTCTGATATTCTAGTCTAATCTTGACTATTTCTTTTACCCCATCTTGTAGCTATTTATTGAACATTTCCATAACATAGAGTTATAAAATTGAGGATGAGTAAGGCATAATTTATCAACAAACTCACATTGAGTAAATGTTTAATATCTGTCATCTGAAGACCAATAAGGTGAAATAGAATCCTACTTCTACTTCAGTGATTATTTCTGTTCACAGATTTTCTGTACCTTCAATCACTGGGAATATGGTATTTGTATTGTTTTCTATGTTACAACTAAGAAATGCCTTACCTGTGATCAGAGTTGGGAGTGTTATTGTGCTACATTTATATTGACTCTGTGTATTGGGTACCAACATTTAGAATAGAGTTTAAGTAAATTAAGCATTCATGATTCTACAATATATTTGCCAACTGTTACTATGAGTCAGATACTGTGCAAGGCCCTAAGGATAAAAATATTGATAAGATATAAATCCTGAACAAAAACTTCAAAGAGCTACTAAAAGAAACAAGAGATGACACAAGTAAATAGAAATGTACCTTCTGTTATTGGGTTTTAAAGATTATTGTCAAACGACAATCTTGCCCAAAGCATAATACAGATTCAATGCAGTCCCAATGAAAATATCCATAATACTTTTTTTTTTTTTTGGGTCGCACCCAGCAATGCTCAGGGGTTTCTCCTGGCTCTGCACTCAGGAATTACTCCTGGCGGTGCTCGGGGGGACCATATGGGATGCCGGGGATCGAACCCTGGCCGGCATGGGCTGGCCGCGTGCAAGGCAACGCCCTACCCGCTGGGCTATCGCTCCGGCCCCCCATAATACTTTTTAAAGACATAGATCAAATACTATGATATTCTGCTTGTACAGGAAAGGTTACTTGAGCTTATCCAAAAGTGGTGCCATTTTCTCACTATGCCGGGATGCTGTTGCTGCTGCTGGCCGGCGTGGCCTGCCTGAGATCGGCCGCTGGACCAACCCCCCAGTACCGGCAGTCCATCACCATCCTAGAGGCCATACATAGGAACCACTCAGCAGAAAACAAGAAGCAGCTGGCCAACTACAACTTTGACTTCGGGAGCTGGCCCGTGGACTTCCACTGGGAGGAGCCCAGCAGCGGTGACCGCCCCAGTCGCACCGTTTCCCCTCTCCTCCTGCCCCATTCGTGCCCGTGATCCCCTCTGCCCTACCCCCACCCCTGCCCAATACCAGCCCTCCAGTCCCTTCCTCCAGGCCATCGCTGTGCAGCCGCCTCTCCTCGCCCGTCCGGTGTGGCCCCTGCTCTGCCCTGAGCCCCTGCACCGTGGGAAGCTGACACACTCCTCAACCGGGTCAAGAAACTGCTGCGCTGCCAGGTCACCAGGTGTGCGGGCCTGCCGGGGCAGGGGCGATGGTGCCAGGCCTGTAGGGCTGAGGACTCCCCTGGTGAAAATGCACTTTTGGGGTCAGTGCCATGTGCTCTGTATTATTTGTCTCGAGGTTATTACTTTATTTGGTTTGGTTTTTTTGGGCCACAGCTGGCTATGCTCAGGCGTTACTCCTGGCTGTGCACTCAGAAATCACTCCTAGAAGTGCTCAGAGGACCATATGGGATGCCATAGATCGAACCCATGTCAGCGGCTGAAAAGCAAGCACCTTGCTCCCTGTACTATCTCTTAGGGTTCCATTTTTTTATTTCATTTATTTATTTATTTTTTATTTATTTATTTATTTATTTCGCGGGTAGCCGGCCCCAAGATGAGAGCCTTCTACTGAGAATATACCACCTACATGGCAGAGCCTGGCAAGCTACCCATGTTTTATTTTATACGCCAAAAACCTAGTAACAATTATGGACCTCAATTCCATGACCTGAAGAATGGTTTAAGGCTCTTCCTGTGCCTGGATCAAGCAGATGCCCTTGGGCTACACTTTGCTTGTGACAGGACTATGGAGATGTTACTAGTGCCTGCTCGAGCAAATCGATGAACAACGGGAAGACAGTGATACAGTGATTAAATACTGTTAAAAAATTATTTGAAGTACACACACACACCATACACACACACACACACACACACACACACACACACACACACCAGCTAACCAAAGCAATCAGAGGAACTGAGAGGTCTCTCTCCAACAGCAAACTATACTATAAGAAGGCTCTCAAGCCAATGGAATAAAATTAAGAGTTTAGAGACAGATCCTAAGATATAAAAATGATTAATCTTCAATAAAGAAGCAAAACTTATGAAGAAAATAATAAAGCCTCTTCAAAAATGGTATTGAAAAATACGAAAATGGTATTGTTTCAGATGCACAAAATGAATTTCCCTTTTATAATACCATGAGCAACAGTCAAAATGGTTTAGAAACCTTAGTATCAGATGTTTAATCTATATAGTACATTGAGGAAAACATGTAGAACACTTCTTGGCATTGATTCTAGAGAGGTATCTTCAATGATTCAATGCTGTTGACCAAACAAGCAGAAACAAATATAAAAATGGGACTATATCAAACTAAGTAGCTCTGACACTAAAAGGGCATGGTTATCATAATAAAGTTATCTCTACCCACAACATTCAGAAGGAATCTGCCTTTTCAAGAGACAATAACACCAATTTGTTGGCTGTACTATCTCTTTTCTATCATAAAACCTCTGATCATACCATCAGATGATAATTTTGAATGAATCCATGCAAGTGTGTTTGTAACAGAGTGTAAGGTATTTAGAACCACAGAATGTATACCTTTCCAGAGTTACCGTAGATTATTATTCACAGCATAGCAAGAGACATTGATACCTCATGTTTTCATTGATTTCTTTGCCCCTCTAATGCTCAAATGTTTGAAACTCTGTGGGGTTTTCATAGTGGGGAAAGTGAATTTATTTTACATTAAGTTTAGAAACTAACTGATCTCATAATAAGCCAGCCTATACCACCATCTTTAAGCAACCCTGTGACTTCCTGGGTAAATAACTACCACAACCTCACATACAGTGAAAGGAGTGAAAATACAAGAGATCCATGAATGGTAATTGTTTTGTAACAAAAAAAAAATCCATATTTGGGAAGAGATAAAAACACTAAATATTTGAAGTTTTCAGTATATTCTCCTTTGAACGACATTCTCTATTTCCTCAATTCAGTTATCCAAATTTAGCTAAAGCAGAATTCCAGAGAAAGTCTGAGGAAGTTATACATACTGATGTCACATCTTGTGTTTCTTGACACAGGAATGGTTTGGGTAAAAACAATGCATTACATTATAGCTATTGGGGCAGGAGTGATAGCCCAGCGGGTAGGGCGTTTGCCTTACGTGGCCGGCCTGTGCTGGCCGGGTTCGATCCCCGGCATCCCATATGGTCCCCTGAGCACCGCCGGGTGGTTCCTGAGTGCAGAGCCAGGAGTGACCCCTGAGCGTTGCCGGGTGTGACCCAAAAAAAAATACATTTTAGCTATTGAGTACTGTGCTTTATATGCATAATACAATTAATCTTCAAAATATCATTTTGCAGGATCGATTTATTAGTATTCACATTTTTCAGGTGAGGCAAGTGGGATACAGAAAAGTTAAATATTTGCGTAACGTTCATTACACAACAAAACTAAATTACTAATATATGTCTAACTTCAGAGCCCATTCAGTGTTAGGAAATGTGTTCTAAAACACCAACTTTAGGCCCATAAGCACATGCTTATGATTCTGATATTTTAAATAAACTATATGCTCTAAACAAGTCACTTTTAGGTAACCAATATAGCTTGTGTTTTCCACACTATAAACAAGTTGTCATGATGGAAGATTCTGAGAAGGTAAACTGGATTATGATTGACAGAGTATAGAATGAGAGTCCATAGCAGAGTCCATAGACAAGAAGGAAACTGTAAATGTTCTCAGTTTGATGATAAAAGATATTAGAGATAAAATTCAAAGCATTAAGTACATTATATAATAAGGAAGTGCAAGGCTATGCCAATCTGTTTTACTGTACCTGAGAATATGGACTTTCTTGAGTCTTTCAACTTCCTGTGGAGGTTGTTCACTGGTTAGAGAATTCTGCCTCTGTTAGATGGGAGATATTTCTCAAATGGCTCCAATTTTATTATTTTAGGAAGAGAATCTGGTAAATTCCAAGATAATTGAATTTTTATTAAGAAATGAAAGTAGCACTTAGTGTTTCTCTCTGAAAAGTTTAAGTGAGGTGTTATAAGGATATTCAGGGGTCAGAGCTATAGTATACCAGATAGGGCACTTGCTTTTCACACAGCCTACTTGGGTTAGATCCTCGGCATCATGTTCACCCCTAGAACCACAGGAGTGATTCCAGAGTGCAGAGCCAGGGAGTAACCCCTGAGCAACATCTAGTGTGTTTTGGGGGGTTTGTCTTGTCTTGTCTTCCAGTAGCCCTTTCAGTCCTTCTTTTAAAGTTGGTTTAGAGTCTGTGAAGCTCCTGAACTCTCCGTAAAGCTATGTATCATTCCTTTAAATCTGAATGAGGTCCTATCCTGGTAAAGTATTCATAGTGAAGCATTCATTTCATTGAGATTTTTCATTATAACCCACCACCGTCTTCAGGCTTGGAGGGTTTTTTTTTTTTGATAAGTCTTCTATAAAGCAAAGAGATGCTCCTTTTTTCTAAAATTTTCTTCTTTGATCTTACTGCTTGCAATGTTGTTTCTTTATCTATGGCATTGGTCATTCTGATTAGCATATGTTTTAGAGTCTTTTTTATTCAGGTAACTTTTATCTGGTACTCTTCTGGCTTCTTGGAGCTTCTTGGATGTCTGCATCTTCCAGCTCTGGGAACTTTTCAGCAATGGCGTCTTTAACTGATCCTACCTCATTAAGATTGCCTCCCTGTACCGTCCTTTTCCATCTTTCCTGAGTGCTTTTTGCAGCTCATCTTTAAGCTTACTGATTCTGTGTTCAGCTGTTGTCATCCTACTGTTGAGGGCACCCACTGAGTTTTTTCATTTCATCTACTGAATATTTTATTAATGAAACTTCTGTTTGTAGTTTTCTTATTTCTGCTCTTATTTCTTCCTCTGGTTTATTGGTTGACCATTCCACTATTTCTTTATATCCTCCTGTATTTTATTAGATATATGTTCTACTATTTCTTTGAGCTCATTGAACATCCTCATCATTTCATCTCTGAATTCTTTGTCAGAGAGATTATGTATGTGGGTACTCCTTGTTGAGGCTTCATGGCTCTTTTCCTCATCCACAAGTCATGGTGGGGATGTGCACTGTTTCCACCATGATGCTGTGGTAGCCTGGAAGCCAATTTCCCTACTGCAATTCTACTTCTAATAAATGTAGTTGTCCTCTCCTGCCTAGGCACTTCCTCTGGGCACCTGGAGCTGAGCAGGGGATTTCTCTTTGTTGTTTCTCACACTGCCTGGGAAGCAATTAGAATATTTTTGTTTACTGTGAGTTGAGGTGAAGAAATGTGCAGCTTTGGAACAAAGAGAAACAGTCACTCTCTTCACAGCTGGATCTCAAGTGTAACTGGGTAGAAAAATGACCCCCATGCTATGAAGATCCATTCCCTCTGGGGTCTCCAAAACCTTCTGGCCCAGTCTCACCTGGGTGAGCTACATAAGCTTGTCCAGCTGGATCTCAGGTGTACCTACCTGGGCACATAAGGGCCCTTTGCTGTGAAGATTGGCTTCCTTCCCATTGTCTGCTGCATCATCAATTGTGTCCCTAAGACACATCTCCCCCAAATACAAGAAGATTCAGGGTTAGCAACAGAACAAGATGAAGTAAAATGTATGCATATGGGCAAGGGATGCTGGTGAGAATCTACATCCCTAGATGTGAGGTATCTATTCAAGAGCAGTCATCCCTTCTCTTGGTGTGGGTGCTCAAAATCCAGAAATAAAGTTGACAAAATAAAGGTTACAAAAGACCCAAACAGAAACAAAAAAACAATGAACAGAAAATCTGATGGAGACAAACTTAGAATACATACTACATGGTAAATTTCTTCATTTCTACACCTAGTGAACAGATTCATATTTTTACAACCTTATTTAATGATGTATGAGAGCATTTAGGAGGAAGTACAGGAATGTACGCTGGAAGTAGTGATAATGCACCCACATTGATAAGTATTTAAAAAAGTAATTTCAGAGGTAAGGTTATAATTCCAACTGAATAATTGTCTTCTAAGGAAGAGTTGTAGTAAAACCAACATTACACAAGTATACAGCTATTTGGGCATTGAGATGCATGACAGTGCAGAATAACTTTCAACTATCTACTGAGAGCTATCCAATCACGCAAAATCTCTAAAGTTTCCTCATCCCTGGTGAAATCATATGCTATTCTGTCACTTCTTTCTCATTCCAATATGATGATAGAACATTCCTCATTTGGTTGCTTGATTTTTTATCTGTGTTATAGACCTCTTACTTCTTTTTTTTTTTTTTTGCTTTTTTGGGTCACACCTGGCAATGCTCAGGGGTTTCTCCTGGCTCTGCACTCAGGAATTAGTCCTGGCGGTGCCTGGGGGACCATATGGGATGCCCGGGGATTGAACCCGGGCCAGCAAGGCAAATGCCCTACCCGCTGGACTATCACTCTGGCCCCAATTGCTTCTTAATTCAGGGGCATTATCAATAGCTAATGTCTTATAAATAGTACTTAAATATTATCTAGAGCAAAAGTAGAGTATAAAGCAACATAGATATGGGGTAAATTTTTCATTGCTTTCCTAATTTGTTTTTACATTTTATCACAGGATCAATAAAGTAGGTTCTTAGTTTCTGGTAATAGGACCAAAACATAAAATAAATACCTTTCCTCCTCTTATTCTGACTCACTGCCATTTATGGTAATACTTGAGAATTAAGAATCAGTATATCGTACAATTTACTCCCTAGAAAAGCTTGTGCATTGTTAAAAAGGGGTCTCGATGTATAAACAACATATTTTTTAGGCATCTGTTCTCACATATACATGTCAATGAGAAAAGCAGTACTGTATGATGTGCCACAGGGCAGCTCAAGGGCAAATTACAAACAGTAACAGAGGTCCACAGATTTACAACCAGTCCTTTCACCCTATTGTTAGTCATACATGCTGCTGTCTACCATAGGATCTACTTAAAACACTTTATTCCAAATCTCAAATTATAATTAGTCAGTTATTTATTGCCAGTTCAGGGGCACTAGTTAAAGACACTGTGGATGATTAAACAATGGCTAGAACACCTGTCCTAAATTTTTACTTTAAATTTTTTATAAGAAAAAATGTCTTAAATTATGAAGAGAAGAAACCCCAGAATGTGTTAATGACTGTGGCTTCCAAGTCAAATCATTTAATTTGGTGTTATGTGCTATGTTAATTTCAGTTTTTGCTGTGGAAGAGTAAGGCTAATTTGAAGGTTTATCTGACATTTCTTCTTTCGGTGCTGGCGAGTTCTCTCCCTTGCCATTTCTCCCTGGCAAATTGATGCACACCATTACTTTCTGAGCATACTTTCAGAGAGTTGCTTTAGCAGAAGTTCTTTTTGTTGAATTCCTCGAATTTAATCAGTGGTCCATTAGAGAAGGCAGTGTTGACCTGAGATTGAGGAGATGGGCTTCTAGCCTCAGCTCTTCTACTGATTTTCTGTGTTTCCTTGAAGAAGATACCAGCAGTTTTGCAATCTGATTCTTACCTAATTTAAAATTACATAGGATGATCTCTAGGGTATTCACTCAGTCAGCTCTAATATTTCAGTCTAAAATTATGGAAAAAAATACACAATCACGGTTAAAACAGAGAACAAAGATAAGAGAACTGTGACCCAATGAAAAAGAAAGCTGTTTGAAAATAAAAATCCAGTCTGGCAATTTTATTCCTTCCACCCTGCCCCTTCAAAATTGTAGGTGATTGGATGCCAAAAAGCCTCTTATCAGTTTCATAGTCCTATTTCCAGCCTGGAACATGAATATCTTAAGGATTGCCTCCATATTGGAGCCTTCTGGCCCGAAATCAGTCCTCATTGTGCTAACACAAACAAAAAGAGCTCCCCTTATCAATGGTTCAACTTCCTCCCACATCCCTGCTTTCTTGTAGCAATATATTGATAGTATGGCAAAGAAGCTGGTCTAAAATGAAGATAACTTACAAATATTCAGCAACAAAACAGTGACAGTGAAGGAGGTCACATATGTTGTAAAAAGAAGACAATGCAAGTAGAGTTGAATACAAGGAGGAAGAACATGAAACAGAATCTGCCTTCATTTACCTGATGGGTAAATATTAGAAGATATCAAAGGAGGCAATGTGAGAGTGTCATCATCTAAGAGCCAGCTTGGACACTCTTGGCAATGATTGAATAAATCAAGTAATAGTGTTGAAATCAAGAAGAGAATGTATTATCAGCTCCCAAGGGAAGATGCTGATACCTTGTTACTGGCATTCAAATCCAGACGAGTTAGGGCATCAGAAAAACACACCAGAGGGAATAACCCCTAGGATCAGATGACCAGGCTACGTGACTCAACATGTCCTTTCTCACTTATCTATTTTGGGGCCTGGAAGAAAGTCACAGTAAGACCCCAGGGCTTGAGGAACAAGAATAACATCAGGGTAATGATCTGAGCTGATTATGACTTAACCTTGGTTTATGAGGCTAGGGTAGTGATTTTCTAATTTGTGCAAACAAAATTGTGATGTACAAGTATGTTATCTCTGCTGACATTTGAGTTCATCACTGCCCCAGTAACAAAAAGCTTCTGAACACTGAACATAAATTTCAGAAGAACATGTGTGTGTCCTTCTTTGCATGTTAAAAGTCCCGGGTTTGGCTGCCAAGCACTTTGCAAAGAGTATCTGTTGAGTAAGGGGTTTGTTTTTGTGGTAAGCAGGCATTTTCCATTTTATCTAGTCAAACATAAAAATGTAAGTCTGACCTAGATAACACAGATCAGTTTGTGCAGTGGACAGTTTAAGTCCCTTCCATCATAAACAGCTCCTGGGAGTGTTCTTGCTAAGAAAAGGGCACTGGGAACTTCCTTCCTGGTATCAAAGCACACAGATGCAGGCTGGAGCTTGTCCAGTGTAAATCTTTTTCTCCCAAAGGAAGTACCCCTGTAACAGGACAGTCTCTACTTTTAGAGACAGGGAACTCCCACAGCGACACAAGAACAGGGTTTGCAAGTGAATTCTGCCCTGAGACTGCAGCACCAAAAGAAAACAGTCACTGAAGCAAAACTAGCAGGCGGCAGCCCAGAGTCTCGGGTCACTGGCTCCCTACTTCCTACAATGGATATTTTTTCCACTGCTCTTGGTGAAGCAAGGTAGTTCTCATTTAATAGGAACTCAGCATTCATTTTTCCAGCAAATTCTGACCAGCTCCACCTAATGGAATTCCTAAAGCTCTTTTTGTCTAAATTTTATTGAGAAACACCTGAACGGACACCACTATATGTAAGTAGTACAGCATTGATGGTTTGATTGAAAAAAAATTGTCAAATGCTTAAAGTTCTAGGACATCCAATACCCATTTTTCCCCAATCCTGTAATTTAAAGAAAAGAAAAGTAGAAAAGGAATATCGGGGGAAATATCCTTAGAATGGAAAGTCTTAGGATTTTTTTCTCATTACAACTTTCTTATATATCAGATAGTAATGGGAGCTACACACATCCCTAGTAATGTTAAGTGCAAGTTTGTGCCTTTGGGGCCCTGCATCCAATTTCCTCTCTCTCCACCCTCTTAGCCACTAGTTTGATATCCTTCACTATCAACCATTTGCTTTTTTTTATATTCACATATAATCTTTGCCTTATCTGACTGACTGCATTTAGCATAAAGTTATCTAGAACAGCCTTTCTATAAATGGGTATCCTCCAGGATAACATTTCACCTCCTTAAACCGTTGGGTCCTAATGAAAGGTTATAAGACAGAGACCATTAAAAACAACTTAAAAGTTTCCCCCTAAACATTCAAACTTTTTACCCAGCACTCTACAATCAAAAAGAATTCACACCAGCTATTTCAAGTTATCCCTGGGTTCATTAGAGCTTCAATATCATACTTACTGCTGAGCTGATGACAGGTAGGGATTTTATAGAAATCAGTGGATCCAATTAGCACCAGGGGTCCACAAGTCAAGCACTTCCATGCTACAAATTATTGGTGACATTTCTAAACACAGATGGGCAGTTGGAGCCAGGACAGACTTCTCTATACCTTTGATGCATGATTAGGGAGCAAAGTCTCTATCCAATTTCTGTCTACTAGATGAAGAAAGAATGTAAAATTTTGTTACCATACTGACTCAGATATTCAGAATACAGATACATGCTTACTTTGTTGAACTCCAAAAAATATGGTAGTGGTATTTACATTTAATTCTTTCCTGTTACCTGAGTATATAAAAATTATTACTGTGATCAATATTGCATAGTTGTTTCTGATAATGGCACCACTCCATTTTTTTTATTAGTTTTTTCTTTTTGGTTTTTGGACCACATTCTGGTGATCAGGGATTACTCCTAGCTCTGTGCTCAGGGATCACTTTTGTCAGTGCTCATAGAACCGTATGGGGTGCCAGGGATCAAACCAAAGTCAGCTACATGCAAGACAAGGACCCTATCTCCTATACTACCTTTAGAGACCCACATCACTGATTCATGTTTAAAATGAATAATTATCTAAATGCATTCATAAAATAAGAGCACTCCTTCAGCTGAATTAAAATATTGAACTAGTAAAATTCAATAACATCAGATCCAAACAATTCCTAGAAGAAGGTTGGCATTAGTGATTTTCAATAGGTCTTCTTTACACATATTCTTCTTAAACCCTTGATGTTTGCTCCCCAAGTATCCATTAGATTATGTTGGCAGATGACAAAATGGATGAACAAATATCACATAGTTGGAGAGAGGCTCAGTAACAGCTGATCCTGCTGTTCAACAGCTTGTTTCTTTTCCCATGTTTATGTGTGCTCGTTGTTGTGGTTATATATCACAAATGTACAACATGCTTCTGTTATACTATTCAACTTTCACAAGAGGGGGATGTCTCTACCTATAGCTCAATTGACTTTTAAAAAAAATATGTGTCTGTTTTAATAGAATGAAAAATAGCATACACACACTCTACATACTAATCAGGAACTATTGCTTTTAAATCCTGGCCTCTCTGTACTAAGCAAAAACTCAGTTGAGAAAAACAAGGCTAATGTATATTTAGTCAATACTCTATCTGAAATCTAAGGCAGAGATAATCTCTCTCTGTAAGTGATGAGTTAGGAAACTAAGTTTATGTGGGCCATATGGTCTCTGTCAAGCTTTGTTACTCTTCTATTGTATCATAAAAGTAGGCACAGAAAATATGTAAATAAATAAAAAATTATGTGTTCCAATAAAAGTTTATTCGTGGGCCCTGAAATTTAAATTGCGGACAATTTTCACATGTCCAAAAACATTCTTTTCTTTAACTACCTACAAATATAAACTATGTTCACAAATCATAGTGTGCAAACCTGACCCTAAAAGCTGGAATTTTGTAAAGGCATTTTAAATAGTGACCACTGAAGAATGAAGTACCAGATTTCTCATTTGAACGTTGGTTGGATTACATGGACTAAATTGACTTTGCCACCATTCCATTAAACTGTTCAGGCAAATCCCTGGCACCCCATATGGTACTATGGGGTGAAAACTCCCTGTTACCCCATAGGTACTATGAGCACTGACAGAGGGTCATGTAAGAAATATCAATTTAACTTAATTAGTTGATTCTCTATGAAGATGTCACTCAAAAACTAATATAATCTTACAATGGGACAATTTTCCTGGGTCCCCGATCACAGGAATGATAATGCTTCTTCTGGCTAAGTTCCTTATCAGATAAAGATTCATAACACTGACAAAATTCCCTTGTTTTTTTTTTTTTTACAAAATTCCCCTTGTTTTAAGTGCTGAAAAGTTTGCTTAGCGCTAGTAAGCATAATAAATTGCATAGAAAATATTTTATGTAAATGAATCACCTTCATGTTTTTTTCTAACTATTGTACCTGTAAAATTTAGTGCCAGTATTCTTGTATTGTATACATTTGGGTAATCAGTCTAAGATGGCAGAGGACAAATACTCTCTCTCTCTCTCTCTAGCTAGACAGGTATGAATAATACTCATATTTTTACACTTCAAATTCTTGATATTCAAAAACGATTTGTTATAATATATGACTAAAGATTTGATATATGAAGATATGATTGAAGATTCCTTTTTCTTTGAAAGAAATCTTAGGTAGACATCCAACAGATGCAATGGAGCATTGCTCTGAATATTGTGAGATCAAGTGAGCAGGAGAAGAAGGTACAGCGGCCTCACAGTGGACAGCAATTAAGAGTGTTTATTAAAATTACAAATGTCTGTGTTTCATCTGAGACTCCTAGAACTTCCTCTTTCAAGCTCACAGCATAAGAATCTGCATTTTAAATAAGTCTGGGGGAATTGTTTCAGGCAATCACACCAACTACTAGAGAATACAGAGAGGAGAAAGGGATTATTTGGGAAACAGTCTGGTTCTAAATTTGTGTAAAGTCAGAGGATATTTGATGAGGAGCATAGCCTTCAGGATAAGTTTGACTTCTAATTCTGTAGGTTACTAATGGGGCAACCTTAAGCTAATCATTTGGTATATTTAGCAGTACCTTTCGATATTTTAAAAGTGCCTTTTACACACCAATATCCTCTATTTTAAAATTAAACTTCTAATAAGCCGAACTTTTTGTTGGGAAAATGTTGACTGTTTTTGAGAGTACTAAAACAATTTCCAAATAATTTTCCTTATTTCAGTCTACCTCACACTTTATAATGTTTTTCCTAAATTCTCCTCCACTGTTTTATCTCCTCCTTTCTTCATTTCTGTTCTGTATTTGCTCTCTTTGATGTCAAAACTCAAGATCATTGCACTGAGTTGGAGAAAGGGAACAGATAGTTTTCTATGCCACACTGCTAGAATCACATTGAAGACTTAAAAGAAATCTAGGACGACAAAGCTTGGATATCTTGCCAAGATTAGAAGACAAAACAGTGTAATATGCAATTCATTTCTGTTATGGATTTGTCTAAGTTCTGATGATATCGAAAGAGGAAGCTTCAGTTTCCCTTACCAGCTGCTGTGAGAAGTCCCATTATTTGTTTGTTTCTATACTAAGTTTTTTAACACTCCTAAGAATTCCTGGGCTCTTTCTGATAAAGGAAGTTAACAATTTTCCCAGATCATAGATACTACCCTAGTCAAAGAGATTAGAAGACAATGGATGCTACCTAAATCCAATGGCCAAATAGATAACCTAAAGGCCCATGGCCAAATAGATCATTGAAAAGACCCAAACCAGCCAGACCACCAAACCCATATAATCCTTCATTTTCTGTAAACTTTCTTGTTACTTGATAAGTAATACAGAGATCCAGTTTTTCCTATTAAAAACACAAACTGGTGTTGGATATTAGTCTCAACATTGGTTTGGTTTTTGTTGTTGTTGTTTTTTTTGGTTTTTTTTTTTTTTGCTTTTTGGGTCACACCCAGCGATGCTCAGGGGTTACTCCTGGCTCTGCACTCAGGAATTACTCCCGGCGGTACTTGGGGGACCATATGGGATGCCGGGGATTGAACCCGGGCCGGCATGGGCCGGCTGCGCGCAAAGGCAAACGCCCTACCCGCTGGGCTGTCGCTCTGGCCCCTCAATATTGTTTTTATCTCACAAATAAATGCAGTCATTCTAAATCTGTCCTTCTCCTTCTGACTCATTTCTGCTCAGTTTTCCCAGCACCACTTGTTGAAGAGGCTTTCCCTTGCTCCACTTCATATGTTTTGCTCCTTGATGATATATTTGAGGGAGTGTGTCAGGTAACTAAACTTTTTCTGGTAATTCAGGACTCAGGAGGACTTGTCAAGGGTTGAAATCTACCACAAGTTGGAGGTTGGGGGAGACAGAAGTAGGTAAGATAGAGAAGGGATGACTGCTAATAATAGTTGGAAGTGGTAATTCTAGACTAGAACTGAGTATTGAAAGTAGGTAAAGGATATGCATGATGACCCCTGAGTGTATGTATTGCAAACCACAGTGCGCAAAAGAAGAGAGAAAGAGAAGAAAATTGCCATAGAGGCATGGGGTGTAGGGAAACTGGGGACATAGGTTTTGGGAAATGTGCACTGGTGGAAAGATGAGTGCTGGAATATTGTATAACTGAAACCCAATCATCAACAGCTTTCTATCTCATGGTGATATAATAAAATTTTAAAAAAAAATACACACAAACTGAGCCATATTTAACTAGTTCCTCCCTGTTAGTTTTCAGCTGTGTGGCTGACAAGCTGACAGTATTAGGTACAGAACCAGTCTAGAGTCTCTGAACTCCCTTTAAGACTCTCTTCCAACTATTACCAAGCACTGCCCTTAGGCACACTCAGCCAACCCTTCTCTCTGCTTCTCCAATTCTCTATCCTGCCAGGCTCTCTGCAGCTCCAACTCCACCAACTGCCAGCCAGGCTGAAAACCAGTCTCAACTGACTCCTCAACAATATTTTCCAACTCTTATATATCCCCATAATTTTAATATTGGCCATCACTTTAAGAGTTAAAAGTCATCTGTCAGGGAGCTCTGAGTGTCCCAACAAAATCTGGGAGCAGTGCAGGAAGAATCTTGGTGGAACCTCCACTTGTCATGGAACGCTGGGCACTCTGACAAAATCCGGGAGTAGGATCAGGATCCCCTTCTTCCCCAGGGGATTGGTGCTGGCAGACAGAGGAAAATGTGAGAATCCAGCAAAGTTCCAAAAGGTTTTACTCACACTTGTTCTGGTATACAAATCAGTAACAGGAAAAGCCCAGAATTTAGGTTCCCAGCTGGTCAAATGTAGGCTTAGAATCCTAGGCCAACATGGCCACTATCATGTGCTAAGGCCCAACAGGGAAGAGAACGAAGAGGTGGTGAGCAGAGGAAAAAGATGAAAAGGCAAAAATCAAAAGGGAAAAGGGAAAGAGGCAGAAGAAAGCAGGTTACAGCTTTCATATCTTTTCGATTCAGACCTCCCACACACCAGTGGGAAGCAGTTAGGGTCAAATCCCCTCAGGTAACTTCTCCCAGGACCTCACCTAGTTCCATTGAAATGTTAATATTGACTAGTCAACGCTGCAGGTCCTATGTAGATGGGTGGGGGCTGGGTAAGCATCTGAGATTAACTGTATCTCAGAATACAAAGGCATGCTTCTGTACCAATATTCTACAGCCAGGTATATGTTTCTCCAAGTCTTCACAAAATTCTCATCTTTACTTCATAGTTTTGTATATTAGCCTTTAGACTTATTAGAGAGCCACATGTGCTTGCTTAGAGGCAAACAGCATTTTTCTCTGGTCTAATTAATAGAGACCCAACGTGGCCAGGTAAATATATCGGTAAGATCTATCTAGTCCCACAATGATTGTGGTAGCATGAGAGAAAATATTTACGCCAGCTAACATAGAATAAATGGTAAAATATACTGACACATTCAAACTTTTTTCCTCCTATCTACAAAGTGGCCTACAGGGAGGCAACTCCAGCAAGATGCAGAGACCCTGGGCAACAGTGCACTGCAACAGTCATCCATTTTATTCTCTTTTTTTTTGAACATTTCAAACTGCTTATTATTGGGTTTCAGTCATAGAGTGAGCTAAAACCCAACCCTCCACCAGTGTACATTTTACAACACTTTTTAAAAAAAAATAGCTGAGGCATATTCCATTGGTGTTTTTGTTTGTTTGTTTGTTTAATATTTTATTATACCAGCATTAGATATACAATTACAAGGTGTTCATGTTTTAGTTTTGGTTCTACAGTGTTCCAGCACCCATCTCTCTACCCGTGCCCATTTCCTACCATCAATGTGCCCACTTCCCTCACCCTTCTCAAGCCTGCCTCCATGGCAGGTTCTTTATCTCCTTTCTTTATCTTCTCTCCTCTCTCTCTCTCTTCTCTCTCTCTCTCTCTCTTTCTTGCTTCCCTTTCGTATACACACTGTGGATTGTAATACATACATTTAGAGGTAATCATGTATACCTTTTGACCAATATTCAAAGCTCATTTCACGGATGGTGCCATCATTTTCAATGATCATCAACACACTGTTCCCTTCTCTGTCTTACCTAACCTCTGACTCCCACATGTTTGTGGTATACCAGATTTGAGAAATCACGCTGGTACTGTGGGGATCGAGCTGTGTCCGCTGTGGAGTTCGGATCAGAGGCTGACTGTGGTTGTGTTGCGTGAGGTTTTCTGACTTCGGGAGCCTGACAGAGGACAGAGCAAGGAGCAAAATCCTGCCCTCACCCCAAGACACACCATCACTCTAGCACTGGGCAGGGAGGCAGAGACTCCGCCCTGCACCTGAATACCTGGTGTCTGGCCCCAGCAGCAGTTCTGGGTGGGACCACTAGGCCTTTGTGGAGGGAACCAGGTACAAGGAGATGGACCTAGTCTAGGCTCCCTAAAAACCTGGTTGGCGTAGTGGCTGAGTCCCGCGTGCCAGGGCTGGAATTTGGCTTCTCTCTTGGGTAGGGCTGTCTCCAACTGTGGAGTCTGGACCAGATAGTGACTGTGGTTGTGTTGTGCGAGCTTTTCTGACTTCTTCTGTTCTTGAATTTACTTTCTGAGTTTCTAGAACATGATCTGTTCCACTAGTTTGATATATTGCGCGGCCTCAAGCAGTGGTACGGCGTGGGGAAAGCCTGATGGCAGCTCTCTCCCATGTGTCTGAATCTCTGCATGATGGTCGATAGCCCTGAGGCAGTTCGTGGATGGGTCCAACAGGTCTCCCAGATGGGACAGAGAGGGTAATGGGGACCCCAGCTCCATCTCCACAAACGCCTGGTGACTTCTGCCTCAAAGAACTGCCTACCTGGGCTTGAACTTGGCTGCTCTGCTGAGTTGGGCTTAAGATCAGTGGGTGGGCTCTGATGAGCTGTGGAGTCTGGACCACGAAAATGGCCACTATTACATCCATTTCATTCTTAAAGGTACCCTAACACCTCCCCAGTAGTGAAGTTTCTTTCCCTTAGATTTTTCAATGCACTTTTCTATTTTCAATGAGTTTAAGCATCTTTTCTATTCAATATTCACATTCTTGAAAATACAGAGTTCTTTCATTTCTCTAAGGCCCAGGAGGCAGTAGATACATAATGTAGTCTTTCCGTACAAATAAACTTTAGACATGACAAATTTATCAAGATCAGAAATCAATCATTACAAAAGGCTAAAATTGTACACAGCACAGGTAATGAAACTGGGCCAAAGTTCAATATTAGACAAAGACAACTGTTTTTGCCCCAAAGCCTAAATATTAGGACAATTTATTCCCAGGACACCCTTTTCCCAAAGACTAATCCTGGCTTTGTTTTAATTTGTAGATAGAGTGTGCCTCAGGGGACCAGCTCAGCAGAGGATACTCATTCTGGCAGGTACTGGTCTGGAACACACCCTTTTTAAAAATGTGTTTCCATGCTCTCTTTCTTGACTAAAGATCTCTCTTTTCAGCAAACTAATAAATGAAACTCAAGATTAATAATAAAAGCTTTCTCATCCATGCAGACAAGATGATTATTTTGAGGACAGGAGTCCACCGTCCCTCCAACTCAATAAAGCTCTTCCTTGACCTGCCACATTGCCTCTCTTTCGATTGGCCATTGGAGAGACTGAAATCAAACCTTCATGGCAAAACTTTAGTATTAGAATATTGTGACTGCTCTTAGTCTAGAGCAGCGGTAAGGGGCAATATCACAAAAAATGATGAAGATTGGTTCTTAGAAGAAAAAAAATATTTTTGAGCTATGACAATGATCTGTGGTCATGGGAAGGGCCATAGTACATAAATATACACAGTATAACTGAGGTGTTAAATTTTCATGGGGAATCAGATAAAATAGTTTAAAGACATGGATAGTGGGGCTGGCGCGATAGTACAATGGATACAATGGTCTTGCATGTACAGATCCAAGTTCTATCTCCAGCATCCCACATGCACTCCCAAGCACTGCCAGGAGTGATTCCTCAGTGGAGTCAGGAGTACCCCTGACCATTGTCGGGTATACCCCTCCCGAAAAAAGACAAGAAGAATATATTAATGAAAAAGAGCTAATAGGAAAAACTGTCTTAGTAAAATAAATCAAACTTATAACTTATTTTTGGTTACAAAACAAAATAATTTCTGGGAGCTCAGATAAAAATGTCACTGGAATAATCATATATTTTGCTGAGAAATCTGAAGGACCTTAGAGCTTCTGGAAGACATCATAACTGGTAAAAGTTTTAAGATTGGCTGTCAGGTGGGGTTAAATTAAATCACTGCATAGTAAAGTGTATTGCATTGTGTTCTCAGATCGTGGCCTGATTCTGGAAAGTCTTATCACTAGAAATGAAGAAACTGTATTTTTAAAAGATAAAAACCACACTTTGGATTTTTGAATTAAAAATTATGCCCTATGAATTCTACACTGTAACAATAATGACAATAAAGTGACTGAAAGGCCCCAAATCAACTTATCACACATTCTATCTGGCCTATTCAAGCACAAACTACACAAAAGAGAGTCACAGCCTAGAGTCTTCCTGCTATCTGGAAATAGGAAAGGATGTGTAAAAGATTGTGATCAAGTTTAAACTTAAATGCCATATTTTCACAAAAGGTAGATAGCATTAGAAAGATCAGTTTTAAATTTCATCTATTAAAAGAGGGTGAAAATCATAAGTTTAAAAGAGCACTTTTAATATTCTGTTCAAATCGTCTCTTGATTTCTGTTTTGAAGGGCACCATGAGACAGCTTGATTTTTATTACAGTGAAGAAAAATAAAACGGCTCCTTTCCATTAATCAAAAAGAACCATAAAAACAGGTTTTACTAAAAGCTAAACCTGACAAGTCCAAATGGAAAGTTTAATTTTGTGAAAAGATAAAGAATAGCTTTAAAAATATTGCAATCAATTCTGAAAAAAAACTTAATTTTTTTTCTTCCTTAGCTTTCAGCTATTGTGATCTCCAATCTCAAATGTCTCTTGAGTGATTTTATTCCATCCAATGGAAGAAAATGAAGTATTTAGCTCCACACTTAATGGCAAACCCTATTTTAACTTACACATTAAGCTCAGACTCCAGCAGGTGCTGATCAATACATTTGGTTATGAACCAGAGGCCCTTGGCACAGTTAGAGGTCTTCACTAGTCATAAAGGACTGAGAGCTGTCACTGATTTATGCTCTCTCAGTGATACACTGACAAGCAACGGCCGCAGGAAACAGCAGAAAACCATATGAAGGCAACCAACCAGTCCTTGGGGAAATGCTGACCAGCACAGACCAGCACTGCTAAGTAAACAGAGTCAAGCCCTGCTGTTGCTCATGGTGCTTCCTTGCTCAATTTACTTCTTGTGGATGAAGTTTGCAATCGCAGGGGTTTGCTTGGACTCAGGCTGAGTGAGGAGCCTAAGGTGAGGTCACTGAGGTGCTAGTTAAGTCGAGCTGGTCACATTGCCTCTTGTGCCAATCTCTGCAGTGTGCTTTGCCTGGAGGCTCTCAGACTCTGAGTGGAATGGGCGCTGCAGCTATGTACTCCCAGGATCTTCACAGAGTCAGAGGTACCCTGTAGATCAAATATCCATCAGGGCAAGTTGCAACAGAGAGGTATTGATGGCAGATTCCTTGACGTAAACAGCCCTCCAATGTGCTCTTTCTGCTGACCAAGACTCAGATCTATTTTACTTGACCTGTGTATTAACACAGAAACACTTCCTTTTTCTGAAGGTCAAAGTACAATAGATCTGGCCAGTTGTGACGGTTTGCTGGAGCAGTCTGAAGCTCATTAAAAGCTTTGAGAGTTGGCGGTCAGAGAGACAGTACAGTGGGTAAGATGTTTGCTCATCTGCAGCTGCCCCAGTTTTATCCCTGGCACCCGACATAGTTCGTCAAGTAAGCCAGGAATGATTCCCTGAACACAGAGGCAGGAGTAGATCCTGAGCACTACTAGGTATGGCCCTAGAACAAAAAACTAAAAAAGAAAGTTTTTGAGAATTTCAGTACCAGATCAACCAGATGTGTGTGTGTGTGTGTGTGTGTTGTAAGCAATAGTAAGGAACAGAGAAAGCACTAGTTGATAATGCTTTAATAATCATGAATGGCCTGCACAGATCTGCAGGGCAAAGGGGTACCTGGATTTTCTACCTTTTCATCTTCTAAATTTTTTTTTGTCTATTTGGGGGTCACAACCAACTGTGCTCAGAGCTTACTCCTGGCTCTGTACTCCAGGATCCTTTTTGGTAGTCACAAGGAACCATATGCAGTGCTGAGGACTGACCCCTGTGCAAACTTGTCCAAGTGCCTTATCTGCTGTACTATTGCTCTGACCAGAAGAGTTTGGGGTTTTTTGTTTATTTAATCCAAGTTATATGTAACATTTTTCTGAGAGGTTTGAAACAGAAAAGTCAAAAAGCTCTTAAAAAATCATTAAAATGAATGCTTTATGGTTAAATAGAAGGGGAAAAACAATTAAGTGGCCAACATGTTTTAGAAAACACTAACCTGAAAACTGATATTTGGGACAAACTTGCACTTCTGGCACATGTGATAAAATGATGATTACTGGAAATGCACCCACCCGTATGTATGAATCCATATTTTCTCTCAACAATCTCATACTGAATAAATTCTCAGAAAAGAAAATATTGTTTCAATCAAGTAACATGTGAAAATATCCTGTCCATATATTATTAGCAGGCAATAGATCAAAAGTAGTTTTCTTCTAAATATTAGATAGGTCAACTTGCTTTATTTTAGAGGACACTGACTTAATAAAATTATCGGCAGCTTTCTATAGAAAAAAATGGCCAATAATAACTTATCCCAGAAGAATTTTAATTATTCCAAAAGAGTGGCCAAACAGAGTGGCAAAGGCCTACCAGTTTTAAGGCGAATTCTGATGAAAAACATTGTTCATTTTCTGCTGTGCCAGGTAATCCATTTGAGATGATATTTTCACAGAGTTCTTCTGCTCCTTTTCTTGTTTTGTCTTATGTTTTGTTTTTTAATAACAACAGCTGTGCCCTGAATCATCTCTCCTTTGGTTCCTTTGAAAGTGGCTGGAATCTGGGGTTTTGAGCGATGCTTCTTCATACCATTGATCAAAGATTCTTTTCCCTGAGAACTGATTCACTCCCTAGCTGTACATTAATCAAATCCTCCCCTTTTCTCAAGCGCCAAAAGTGTTTTCCTGCCCTCCCTCCAGCTGTAAGTCTGAGTCCACATTAGGAAAGTTGATAAAGTGACTTTGTTGTGCTGGAGACCCGGAGGGGCTTTCATCTCAAAGACCCCAGATTCCATCTCCTGGAGTCAGGCCCATTTACTAAACTGTAAGTCGGGGTCTTATCTGACCCCTTGGAACCTTTCCATTGTGGGCTTGGAGTCTACACCTGAAAATCCGCAGCAACCAACCAATCCTGTATGTTTGTAAAGTGATGACCTTCAAGGGACAGCCTCCTGTGGGATATGACCCTTAAATGACATCCAGGATCCATTTCAAAGGACAGCTATTCGCTCTCTCTTTGCTGTCAAGCTCTTAGCCATTTGTCTTTTCTGAGCCATTTTATCTTTTGCAGTAAATTTTTAGTGGTCATCTATAATTCTCTTAGATGTGAGGCTCTAATTAGGAATCATCTTAGTCACATAAAACTTTTGTGTGTGCCTGAATAGTATTATTTCACTTCATAGCAAATGCCATAGCAAAACCCAACTTTTGACTTCCGAATTGTATTCTAATTATCAGCATTTGTGTTCTTCCGGGCTTATCAAGTGTTACTCAGAGAATAGTCGTTCTTATTCTCAATGAATAAGTAAGTAAACATGGAGTATTTGCAAAACCAAAACATTGCACCAGTCAGTCCTTTAAGAAATGAGAACTCAGATTAGAAATCTGTTGCTTAGCAACCCAGCAGTAACTTTGCTCTCCATTTTCCAAACCAGTTGATAATCTCCTATTGGTTTGTCAGCATTCCAAAGTAAAAATTCCCCCTACCCCACCTTTCATGATTAGAAATGAATATTTGGTTTTCAGAGTTTTCGAAATTCACTTTAACCATACTCACATTTTTTTTTGCTCTGCCCTGAATTTTACAGACAACTATTTTCCTGGCCTTTAGTAGGTCCCAATTTGTTTTCCTTCCAAAAGAGAAATGACTTTTATTCTCCCACTAATACTGTATCTGTGAACTATTTGCATATTTTTCATATAAAGACAAGCTGCAAATAGAAATTTAATGGATTTCAACTAATAATAACACCAATCAATCGAATGGCACTTTAACTGTGTTAAGTCCTTTTAGGTCCACTAATTCATTTAAATTAAAATTTGAGCTGCTTTCCCAAACTCTTCTGGCTTCTGACACCATGTTCAACATTTTTTGCGCCATAAAAAAAGAGGTTTGTGGTAGTGTCCTTTGTTTTATTTTAAATTAGGAGACAGTATCCTGTGACTAGGCTTTCACATGGTAATTTTGGCATTTCAGTCCCCTGTCTGGTCAGAAATCTAGAGGAAAATCAAAATAAAATCTTTCATCTGCTCCCTACCCCCCTACCCCTTCAATACTGAGCTGCGAGTTTTAAGTGATAAGCCTTGGTCGGAGGTGGTTAACCACTGCAAGGCCTGACTTCTATGCACCCAGCCTCTGAGCCTTTGCCTGGCAACAGACTCAGAGCTGCAGTGAAGGCAGCAGAACCAAGAGGTTCCTGTGCTCTTCCTTATCTTGATGCCTTTTTCTGCCTGTTCAAGATCTTTGAAATTTTCTCCAGACACAAAGTAAAAAGACTGTGACAAAGGCGCTCCCTTATATTTTATAGAATGACTGCTTTCAATGCCACTGGGAACCTTGCCATCAGCTGTGTATAATGTTCTTGAATCTTGTCTTCATTCTGATTTTTCTTGTGTGATTCTCACTTCTAGTTTCTACACTGACTCCGGGACCATGGGCTAGGGGGTTAAGAAAGGGAAAGGGGTGGGGCTAGTGGATACAGATGGTGGCATCTTAGAGAACTTTGTTCATGGAGTCTGTTAAGTCAAGGTAGGGAGCAGTTTTCTAAGAATTTGGAGACAGGTTAAGCAATATAGGAAAAACAATCTGGTATACTAAACTAACCACAATTCTTCAATAGAGATACTTCATTGAACCTTTGTTGGATGACAGGCCTAGCTAGCTTGAGAGCTTTGCTGTTTTATTCACTCACAGCTTAATCTATTTGCATGTTCTTAAGCCAGGGTTCATACTAGTGAGATCTCTTTTCTATGTAAACACTGATGGAGGGTGTGGCAGTTACAGAAGTCATCTTGACTCTGAATGAGTAAGTTCTGGCTTATTATAAGACCTCTATGTTATCTGGATTGGGCACAGCTCCTCTTTATACCCACTGGACCCAGCATGGGACAGATAGAATTTATCAGGAGACTACCACCCTGGCTACCTTGAGACTATTGTTTAAGACTATAGGAAGGATCATACTAGTTTTCCCTCAAGCAGATGAGTGTGGCCCTTTCAGTATACAGAGAACAAGGTACTCAGAATCAAACTGGTGCAGATAATAAATAAGAAGGACCTTGTGAGTACCATCTAGATTACATGAAGCCCATGAAATTAGGATGTATTACCTTATACCAGCCCCCTCTCTCCGGTGTTTTACATAGCGATAATCTTGGAAGAAAGGATTAGTCCTTGGCATAATTGTTTGTTTAGACAAAACAAACAATTATGCCAAGGAGGGTATGTCACCATCCTTCTATACTCTTCTACTATCTAGAAACTGTTGAGTTGATCTTTGTTGACAGGACCCTCCCTGTAACAGTCAGGATTACTATGGTGTATATAAGGGGAAAGATTTGAGGTACTCCCTCCCTTTTTGGTGGGACTCCTCTCTGGTGGGATCCACTTTGGTGGGACTCACTTTGGTAGGAGACGTGGGCCTTCATGTATGATCTAAGTTCTGACCAGAGCTAGAGGTCTTCCACTATATTGGATTGCAGTGCTAGAGCTTTTTGTACTATTAAAAACCTTTTAAAATACACTGTACTCATGAGATTTCATCCATTCCCGGGGCCTCGGAGGTAGAAGAGCATTTCTGTCCTGATACTGTTGGGAACCCCAGAGGATCCCGACAGACCTTGACCTTTCCTTTCATGGTTGAAACAAAGTGTCAACATAATCTGTGATGAAGCAAATACCCAGAATTAGATGAAAGATCTTTTACTTTGAGTGACTGTATTTAGATATCAACAAGAGAAATAAATGGACCCTAAAATATCTAAATCATTTTGGCAGCTATATTATTTGGTTTGCATCTAAGAATGTGTAAATACGTGTACTTTAAAGCTCCAAATTTATAACCAAAGAAATAGAGAAGAAATATATTAAACATTCATCCTGATATCCCATAATGCTTTCACTGACCAGTGAATCTTAGTAGAATGTTTCTTTCTTTTATTTTTTTTTACACATTCTCATACTAGAAGAAAAAAATTCCCTAGTCTTTTTATGTCCCTTTCTCATTTCCCCCTGCAGCTGAAAATTGACTTCTTTGTCAAATACAGGCTTAGAAAGAGGAAGGGAAGAGGGAAAACTCCCCAAGACTATTTAGACTATAAGACTGATTCCATGGCAGAGAGGGGTGGGGACAGAGGAGACACTGGGTAATCAAGAAGTCCCCACTGAGCATATTTTAATTTCTGTGGGGTTTAGGCAGTCTAAGGATGAGAAAGATATAAAACATTGGGCCTGAGCGATAGTCCAGCGGGTAAGGTGTTTGCCTTGCATGCTGCTGACCGGGGTTCGATCCCGGCATCACATATGGTCCCCTGAGCACTGCCTGGGGTAATTCCTGAGTGTAGAGCCAGGAGTAACCCCTGAGCATTGCCGGGTGTGACCCAAAAAAGAAAAAAAAAGATATGAAACATTAGACCCTGGATTTTTTTTTCCTTTTTCTCTCAAACAGGTCCTGGAGGAAAAGTAACAGGCAGAACCCAGCAGGTAATGAGCATCTAAAGGCAGGCCAGCCCAGGCCACAGCACCCCTACAGCCTGAACAGGCTCAGATCTGAGTGAGAGGATCTGGACAGTGTGGACCTTTATGAGATGAGCATGGATACTGAAGAGGCTAGGAGGAAAGATAAGTGCTATCACCCAAACATGGACATTTTTAAAAAAATATTTTATTATACCACCATGAGATATATAATTACATAGATGTTTATGTCCAGGTTTTGCTCATACATTGTTTCAGCACCAATCCCTCCACCAGTGCCCATTTCCCACCACCAATGTCCCCTTATTTTTATGACTACTGCATCCTCCGAAGTGTACCTGTTTAAGCAGCTAAATAGAGCTGATAAATAAATAGCACTCATACCAAAGACATCTGGTGATAATTGCGAACACATCACAAGGAACCATAGCTAGCCACATCCCCTGCCACAGGACTAGACCACCAAGTGAATATCCTCAGATCAGGACATAATTTTTAGAGCTAAAGTGCAAACAAAGTACTAAATCCCTGTTTAATGATTAGGAATTCCAAGTGGTCATAGTGACACATGACCACAGGACTAGGAATGTTCTGAGAATATTCCTAGGTCCTTCTCAATGTGTGACTCAGGGCAACTGAAGCCTACTATGCCTCTGGCAGAGACATCCAAATGGGACTAGACCCTCTAGAACACAGATGAAACAGTTTTAATGGGATGATGAGGGAGAAGAGTAACAGAGCCCCTCCCTCCCCCTCGGTGTTCTTTCACCCTCCTGCTTATAAGTAGGAATGGTGGTTTGGGTGGAGAGAAGAAAATAAGATTACGAATCAATGTAAATCATTATAAGGAAGTTTTGTGTTAATATCTATATGGTATCTAATTCCTATAACAACCTTCTAAGGAAGGTCATGAAATAAACTGAAAAATACAGAAGGAATACTCAAGTTTTACAACTTAAAAATGATAGTTTTAGCGTTTGAATCATAACAGAGTCTTTCCCAAGCTTACCACCGTTTGTTCTGTTCTCGTATTCCCACCCCTCATAGGTTTAGGAATGCCTATACTTCTATCCTTCTTAGTGTTATGGATAACTGTTTGTCCTATTAAAGGAAAAACATATGAAGTGAAAATGGAAAATAAATGAATCCATAAGTTGATTGAAGCAGCTTGCACTATACTCCCCTAACCCCTGGGCTCCCCTCTAATAGGCTCCTGAGCATCAGGCTCTCTCCAGGACCCCATGTTCTTTCCAATTCCCATGACCTCTTCCTTAATGCTTATAGCACACTCTTCCATACAGTGTCCCACACCTTACGTCTTTCCCATCTCATCATAATATCTCTTTCCAAAACTTTCAGGTTAATTAGCTATATCACATAATCTCTCATCATAATATCCCTTTCTAAAACTTCCAAGTTAATTAGCTATATCATCATATTTGAGTTAAAATATCTTAACTTGTCCCCAAAATGTGACTGTCAAGACTTTAAAGGATTGAGGGGGTGGGGGGAAAAGGAATGAGGAGGGTGATTTCCCCCACTGACACCTTTAAGGATTATTTTCTTGATCCCTCAAGTTATACTCCCTAATCATATCAGGCCTATCATTCAACAGCATTTTTATATCAAAATACAACAAGTAGGGCCAGAGCGATAGTCCAGCGGGTAGGGCGTTTGCCTTGCACGGCCAGCCTGTGCCGGCCCGGGTTCGATCCCCGGTATCCCATATGGTCCCCAAAGCACCGCCAGGAGTAATTCCTGAGTGCAGAGCCAGGAGAAACCCCTGAGCATTGCCGGGTGTGACCCAAAAAATAAAAAAAATAAATAAATAAAATAAAACAAGTAAATGATTGAGCCATAATAATCAAATTCATAGGTAGCAGGTACCACAGAGTTTACTCAGATAGCAGTGATAAAACTTTACATCTGATCTGTAATATCCTGTACCCTGTTAGTGATAGCCCTGCAGTGAACAAAATTGCCACGTCTGCCAAATTTCATGGCCAGTGATTCTGAGATATAACGAAATGTCCACTATAGATTAAAATAAAATCATCAGTAGCTTATGCTGACAACCTCTGACAGGTTTGAACCATCACTTCCAAAAGTATATTCATATCTCAAATTTTTACACTATGGAGTCTACTAAAAAGGTCTAACAATATTTTTGAATGTGTTCATATAAAAACAGTATGTTCAGAAACACAATATTATCTTTTTATATATACAATATACATTCTCTTTTTCCCTGATTATAATATTTAAATATCCTTCTTGGACAAGAAAGAAGCTATCATGTATTTTAAACGTTGTACATGTACAGATTCAAAGACTGTGAGAATAATAATCCATTTATATTTGGGTTTGGAATATGATCTTATCTTTATATTCCTTATACATAAGTGTAGTTGTTTCTGATATTCTGAGAAGTGGCTTCCAATAAAACTGAGTCACTACTATGTATTGGGATGACTTGATCCCACTTTTTTTTCTTATTTCAATGCTCTCTTTTTGCATATAGAACATATTTTTAATTACTGGCTATTGAAAAAAAGAAGTATCAACTTATTTTTATTACAATTTTGTGGAATTTCAGGAGTTTAGCTTTATATATGTGCGTAGTTATCACCACGATGAATAAAAGTTCTTATATACGGGGTAGAAAGAACATAGAAAAGGAACAACAACAAATGGCTAAAGGCATCAGAACTGGAGATTTTCTATATTTAACTGAGCTTACCTGGGGGTGGAAGGTGGACATGAGGGGGTCCCTGGAACCTCTGTAGAGGGAAATGAGCACTCGGATAGTTGGAGTGATAGAATGTATGAAAATACTACTAGCAATTTTTAAGTCACAGTACCTCAACATCGGTGATAAAGAAAAAAAAATACACTATGCTATGTATAACTAATATAGTCCTACTCATCTCTTTTCCTCTTTCCTCACTCTTGTTTTCTCAAAGCCAGTTGTGATTTACTGTTTATTCTTTCTCTCTATCCACCAGAGATATTTCTTCTAAATACTTATCACAATATCAACTCAACTGTTTGGCTTCCAGTCTTTAACTACAGCTCTTGTCTCTATACTAACCAAAAAATCCACTTTTTCAATAATCAAAGATACTTTCTTCATTAGGGACTCCAACTGAGTGAAACTGCAAAGGTAGAATCCACTTTTTAAGAGATGGAATTTTCCAGGTTGTTTAGTGGGAAACAAACAGGAGTTTAGCTTTATTTATGTATGTGTATAGTTATCACCACAATGAATAAAAGTTCTTTCTTATATATGGGGTAGAAAGAAAGAAAGAAAAGGAACAACAACAACTCTTACTATGAACATAACCTTGGCCAAACGATGCAAAAGGGATCTGTCTATAGGCGTTTAGGATGGACTAAGTGAACTTAAGTTCCAATCAACAATGAGACTCCAAAATATATTACTTTTTGCCCATCTGGTTTTCTCCTGCAATTTTCCCTGGCATCCTAGAATAAAAAATAATGAAATCAACATATCCTATAATGAAATAACCAAAGCTTTTTAGTAATATTGTGGCCCTTTACATTTTCTGCAACATTTAGGATTATCTGATGTTAAGAAAACTAAAATAGACTTCTCTAAATTGTTATCTTTTTTTAATTGAGTTTCTGTGATTTGTATGATCATTTCCCATACATGTATTTACAACAACATTTATCATCCCTGTACCCACCTCTCTCCTCCAAGAAATCCAACATCCTACATTTCCAACAGTCCCCCACCAACAACAACAACAACTAATTGTGTGGATCAGTTCTCCTATTGTGTTGCCTTTTGTGTTGCTTTTGTTGTTACTTTGTTGTGTATCTTTAAGTCCCACATTTGAGAGAGATCTTCTGTGTCTTCCTTCTGATAATTCTTGTGATTTGGACCATATGACAAATTGCAAGGCATTGACTTTTCTGGAAAAAGTCACCTTGCTACGGTTCTTTTAACTTTGGTGGGCAAAGAGAGAGGCTTATGATAGTTTCTTTGCCCCAAGGATCCCAGTTGGAAGAGTGTGGTCATAGAGATCACTCTATGGAAGTTTCCTCAACAATCTCATTTTTATCCTCATTGACATAATAAAAATCATACTTCTGAGGTTGCACAGACCCACATGCCCATCATTTCACCTCATCAATATATGTAAGTTTCCTGAAGGACTACAGATATGTATAAACTTTTCTGTCTCCTTAAAAACAACCCCCGACTTTCTTTCTTTAAAACATTGACTACAGCCTGTACTGGTAGACGTTCTATCATTATTTCTATGCTCTTGGGGAGTGACAGGCAATTCCTTACTTTGTTTTGCTTGTATAGCAAATAAGTCACCAAATGTGACTTGACTGTCCTGTGCAATTGTTATTGTTTCTTTCCTACTCTCCATTTCCAAAGAACCCCCCCCACACACACACATCCCACTCCTCAGGTTTATGACAGATCAAAATTAAGATGAGTCAGCTGATGCCTTTGTACTTATTTGGAATGACCATACTACATTCTACATACCATTATTTGGATAGTAGCAAATTTATTTTATCAACTGGTAACATTTTCAGAGGAGAATACTGAAATAAAATGAGCCAAGGAAATAATGATAAAGATTGAGAAAAGGGAGCTGGGAGGAGAAGAGTCAGATTCTCCATGGTTGGTTTATGGTCATCTGGGCAGGCTGCTGTAGTCCCCATCCCTCCTGGTCAGATATTCTGGGTCCGCTATGATAAGTTTGTCCACAAATTCCCCCAAGTCTCCTTATAGCCATATTGACTAGACTCAACATTCTTTCTTGTTAAAGACACACAGAGAAAGAGAGAGACGGAAAGAGAGAGAAAGAGAGAGAGAATATTATAGACTATATCAGGTTTTATTTCACTACTGTTTATTTCATTCTTAGGATATTGAAGAAACTGGCCTCCAATTCTTTTAATTCCTTGTTCATTTAATTCATTTATGCAAGATATATCTTTAAATAATATTGATTTATTTGTGTTAATTTCCTACTCAGACGCTCAGTGAATGACTGTTCTTTTCCAATTTGGTAGATTTAAAATCATATCCATGTAGTGTTAGTCAAAGCCTTGTCTTTAAAACTCTCCAAGATATCTTCAACTGAGTTTCTTCACAAGCCATCTTTATAGTTAAAATTTTCTCATGTTTTCAGAAAACAATATTTTAGTCAATTAAATTTAGCCACCATCCATCTCTACAAACTGAAGATCTCTGCTACCGCCTTGTTTTACCCAGGAGTTTGTGCATCCTTAAAAATTCAATAAAATATATCATTATTGTTTATTAACTCTTCCCCAATTAAAATATAACCACTTCCTCTTTATCTTCTAAGTTTGAGTATCCAGTTTGTGGTGGTGTCTCATACATAAACTATTATACATATCATATTTTAATTGTAATTTTCTACATCTTAACTTTTTCTGTGCATTTCCTGGAGCTCTGACTAATATTTCTTTTGTACATCACTCGACAAAATATAGAATCTCAAAAACAGCAGGCATGTGAATGTTCTCATTAGCTAACTAAATACATGAATGAATATGTCTTCCCTAGCAACAACTCTTATAATAGATTATTCTTTCTTAAGCAGCTGTAAATTTTATTCTTTCAATATTCCTTGAGGGAGGTAAGTCTTTTGGTTTCAAAAGATTGTTATAGATAAAAAACAGAGTTGAAATATGAGGCAGGATATAATTAATATTTGTTGTTATGAATGTTGAGTGCATGATTTTTTAAGTATAGTGCTTAGGTAGAATGGTTAAAGCAAGGGTTTAGTTTGGTAAATTAACTATATAGAGTTATATGTGTGCACTCCTACTATTTCTAGATGCAGTTAGCAAGCTTCTGTTGAAATATATTATTGGTTTAAGTCAACTTAGATATAGTCCAAACAAGACACAGAAAAACACAAAATACATAAATGATATAAGGCCTCTGCAATAAACTCTAACAAATATTCATATAAGATTTGCACCATACTTAAAAGGTTTACTCTTCATGCTCTAAACTACTGATAAATTGGAATATTTGCTAGTTAAGAAAGTACTAGACTTCCTTTCCCTCTCAAAAAGAATACATTTTCCCATGTGGCAATAACAATTTTAATGGACATTTCATTAAGTATTGCTTGTGCTGTAGAAAAACATCTGACATCAAAGTGATCATATTCAAAATATCAAACTGTTTCTGTATAGTTAAGATCCAAAAAGTTTGAAATCACTGGTGCTACCTGAGTTTGTAGAACAGTGCTGTAGGCAATGACATTCCAATAGTGTTGTATATGAGCATCTGCATTTCCAGTGTCTATAGTATGATGTTATTGTCCAAGGACTGCGTCATGTAGTTACTGAATAATAGGAATGAGAAGGTAAACAGAACATGACCCTGAAGGAAATTTCCTCCTAGACTAAGAAACATCCCTGTGAAAAAGCATTTAGCATGTAGTTTTTGTTAACTGAGCAATGCTCCAGATATCTGGAAAGGAATAAAAGGGGACAGTCCCAAACTGCTAGAGAAGAAGGCAGGAAGAGGTAAAGATCGGAGAAGAGAGTAGAGACTGCTTCATTGAATCGGGTCTTGAAAAATGAGTAGGAAAAGGGAGGTTGTAATAAAAAAGAAACAAAGCTCTCAACTTTAAACAAGAACTGAGATTACCAGAGAAGGAAAGAGAGGAAATAAAGGGGATCCAGGAGACACACGGGGAGAGTTGCCATCCGGCTCTCCTCTAGCTCAGCTGACCATGAGGCGCCCAGGAGGAGAGATGGGTTTTGGTCCCAGCTCACCACCTCCCCTAGGGCCTCGGAAGCAACCAGAGGAAAATCGATCACCATAATCTCCACCATTTTCAGGTCCAGACTCCACAGTTCATCAGAGCCCCACCCTGAGAGAAGCTGATCTCAAGCCTGGCTCACCAGAGCTACACAACAGAGCAGTCAATTTCAAGCACAGGTAGGCAGTTCTTGGAGGCAAAAATCACTGAGATTTTGTGGAGATGGAGCTGGGGTGCCCCTTTCCCTCTCTCTGTCCTGTCTGGCAAGCCTGGTGGACCCACCCACGAACTGCTCAGAGCTATTGACCATCATGCAAAAACTCAGACACAGGGGAAAGCTGCCATCCGGGTCTCCCCCAAGTTGTGTGGCCACTTGAGGCTGCACAGTACATCAAACTAGTGGAACCAATCATGTTCTAGAAACTCAGAAAGTAAAATCAAGAACAGAATTTGTCCAGCTCTCCAATAACCAATCACTTGATTATTTGATCATTTGATATCCCGTTATTCTACACAATGAAATACTGTGAAGTGTTAGGAAAACGAAGCTATGAAACTTGCCTATAAATAGATGGACCTGGAGAGGATCATGCTGAGTGAAATTAGCCAGAGAGAAAGGGACATATATAGAATTATTGCATTTATTTGTGGGATATAAAAAAAAATAGTATGATACCAATTGCCACCTGCACGGCAAGCCTGGCAAGCTACCTGTGTCATATTTGATATGCCAAATACCAGTAACAATTATAGACTTTATTCCCATGACCTAATATAATGGTTTGAGGCTCTTTATATTCCTGGAGAAAGCAGATACCCTTGGGCTCTACTAGCATGAGACAGGACATATGGAGATGTTACTGGTGCCTGCTCGAGCAAATCAATGATGAATGGGAAGACAGTGATACAGTGAGCTCTTTCAATTCCTCTTTGGGAGACCTGAATAGCGTTCTCATCCTGCTTTCGTAGGGCCCAGGACTCTGAGGCGTATGTTAATGCAGGAAGAATGGTGGAGTCAAAGAGATGTGCCTGGAGCTGGAGGTTCTTTGTCTTTTTTAGCTATTTCTTCGATGCTTTTGAAGCATTCCATGCCACTCTCTTTCTCGTGCGCAGCTCAGGTTTTAGGTCGTTCATCATGTTGACTTCTCGACCTAGGTATACATAACTGCTGCATTCAGAGATGTCTGTTCCATTGAGAGTGAATGGGGCCTCTGGAACTAGTTCGTTTTTCATGAACATAGTTTTGTTGAGATTCAGCTGTAGACCTATCTTTCCACATTCTTGGTCAAAGTCAGCGAGCATTTGTGCCGCTTGGCTAATGTTTGGTGTTATTAGAACAATGTCATCAGGTGATGTAGTTGCCAACCGTAAATCTTCATTCCCATTCCAATTACCAATAGGGAAGAAAATGGATTCATCAATAACATTACCATGTATGTGCTTTAATGGTCAATACAATCAGTGCCAGCTGATAGAGTAGGCATGGGGATTGGGGTGGATGGGAAATGGATGTCGTTGGTGGTGGGAGTGTGTTGAAGTATAAAACTTTCTATCAATGGTACTATGAAAACCTTTTTACTTTGTAAATCACGGTGGTTAAATAAAAAAAAGGAAAACAAAGTAAAGGGAATCCAGTAGACTGTGGCAGAGAGATATTGGTACTTTGGTGGTTGTGGTGTGGTAACATATTTTAGAGGTGTGAAATTATACCCCTCAAACATATGCAGTCATATTTAAACCACTATACTCTTAATTCTCAAATTGTGGGATAGAGGGATAGCAGAGCCTGGCAAACTACTCGTGTTTTATTTGATGTGCCAAAAACCAGTAACAACTATGGACCTCATTCCCATGACCTGAAGATATGGTGTGAGGCTTTTCCTGTCCCTGGAACAAGCAGATATCCTTGGGCTACACTTGCTTGTGACAGTATGTATGGAGATGTTACTCATGCCCACTCGAGCAAATCAATGAACAACAGGAAGACAAGTGATACAAGAAGTAATACTAGAAGGGGGATAGTATAAGGGTTAAGATGCTTGTCTTGTGTATCTCCGATGCTGGTTCAAAACCTTGGTGCCAAATATGATCCCCCTAACACCATCAGGAATTATTCCTGTACTCAAAACAAGGAACAGTTTGTAAGAAAAGAAAATGAAGTAGAAAAGAAAGGGGGCAAAGGACACGGAAAAAAGAAGGGTAGGGAATGGAAGGGAAAGAAAGGGATTTGAAGTGAAAGGAAGAGAACATAAAAAGGAAAAGAAAAAAAGAGAAAAGGAGAGAAAGAGGCATTGTTATATAGAGAGTAGCTAACATATCTAAAGAATAGAAAAGAAAATAATATTTTAATAAGAACCTTGAAAATCATCCAAAATTACATTATACTTTGTATATTAAATATTAAATAAAATGCATTTTGGATTTTGAATTTTAAAGTATCGTAAGTAGTAGCTGCATTATCATGAAAAGGAATGTTTTTATTTATTGTTTCATTTTAGAAACAAAACGTTTAGCAGTTGTGAAGACCTAGATTCATCACTAAAGCACAACTCCTCTGACCTGACAAGTCTGCAGAATAACCTTATTTTTTCAAATCTGTGATAATACGAGATTGCTAGGAAAGAAGTGCAAAAATGTCCACATACCCCAGAGAAGAAACACGTCTGAATCAAATGAAGGCTCTGTTGGTATAGATGCTCAGATGCTATGCCTACTTTACACAAAGAGCTGTAACTGTACTTGCCCCAGGGGAGAAACAATACTGTGGCATTAGTCACTCTCAGCATTGCTTCAAAGAACACATCTTTGTATAACCTTCAGGACAGAAATCTGGCAAAGTATATCAGAAGACTTGAAAGGGTGATTCATGTTTTTTGACCCAATAATCTACTTGCAGTTTCTAAATGATTGAAAGTTATAAAATTTTATAATTTATCAAACTTTAAATTATAAAATGTTCATAAGATAAAGCAATTCATAGCCATTTACAATGAAGCTTAGGAAATGCTTCAGATGTGACAAAATATTTATGATGTGCTGGAAGAACAAATAAGTCCTTAACTGGGTATATAAAATGATCTCAATTGGCAAATAATGCGTTCCTCTAACATTTCAATCTCTCCTTTTTCCCTATGTCTGTTGCAATCAAAGCTGCTCAGATTGTGAGACTTGTGTTCACAGTCTGAGTTAGTGTGTCAACGTTAGTGTGAAGAGTTAGTGTGTCAATGACTACTAAATCACATAGACAAAGCAACGAATAGGTATTTTTCTTCAAATAAGTTAAGTTTGTAAGATATACACATGCGGCTTATTACACCTGGGTGAACTAAAAGTACAAGTTTTAAGAGAAAATGTGATAGCTTATTTTTCAGATATTTGTTAAAGTTCAGATAATAAAGAAAATATTCTTTCCAGGAGTTCGCACAAAGGATTCCTAGCAGCAAAAATTGCGTCATCACGTATCAGTCCTCTCTCCTCACCCCCAACCCTCTGACTCGAGTGACTCAAATTCTCCCTTAAGTTGGATTTTACCCATTTACAATGATTATAAGACTTTTGTTACAAAGGGCAACATCTCTTAGCACATTTCCAATATACTAAAAAAATTACTGTCTTATTTTTTTGGTCTTAATTAAGACCTCTTTTTACTGTGTAACAGGTAACTTGGACTAACTGATAATGTGGACTATTCCAACAAAGAACTAGGTATAGAAAAAGGTTTTTAAAAAACCCTTCATTTTTATGAATCAAATATATTGTGAAATGGCTAGATTTATATATCAAAATAGTAATGTCTCTTTTCTCCAGACAGTGACATCATAAATAATTTTACGTAATGGTTCTGCATTCATGCTTTTTCTCTATTGACATATATGAAAGTTTAATGAGCATTTTATTTATTTATTTATTTATTTATTTATTTATTTTGCTTTTTTTGGGTCACACCCGGCAATGCTCAGGGGATTCTCCTGGCTCTGCACTCAGGAATCACTCCTGGCAGTGCTCGGGGGACCATATGGGATGCCGGGATCGAACCCGGGCCGGCACAGGCCGGACGCGTACAAGGCAAACGCCCTACCCGCTGGGCTATCGCTCCGGCCCCTAATGAGCATTTTAAAGAAGTGATCTATACTCCCTAATTTTCCATACCTTTCTGCATGGAGCATCAAGTATATTAAATAAACCAGAGTTTTAAAAAGACAATTAGAGGAAAGATGACCACTAAGCTAAAGAGCAATGTTCTTTGATGCCAAAATAACACATCACACTTCTGTATATGTTTCAGATTATTCCACCCAATACAACTTGTACTTGTTGGCTATCAAATTTGCTCTCTAAAGACCCATCTTAATTCCTTTTGATTTCCTGTAGTTTAAGTCTTTGAAACAGTTTAAAAGCATGACTCCTTATTAAAATTCCAGGCTAGTATTTATTAAAATATTTAGGTCTCAAAACAAAGCAGGAAAATCTGAATCTCATTCTCAGTAATGGGAACGATCATTTCTATGGTAAGCAAGCCTAAATTGTCATACATTTTGTTGGATTTCTAGTCATTGAATACACACGATCTTTGAAAAGCAGATTTGGGGGTGGTATGAATATATTTGTTAGTTATTAATCGTACAAAGTACAAACCAGTTAAGTTTCAATCATGTTGCAAATAACTTCAAATGTGAGGGAATGTATATTTGTGAGCATATGATTCTTTACATATTCTACAGAAACATATATTATTTGTCAATTGCAGCCATCTTCCTTAGTTACTCCCACGTCTTCAGAAACACTTCACAATCCTCACATTCTCTGATTTCTGGGAACTAATTGAGAGTACGCTGTATTATCAAGTACTATTTGCCTAAAAAGGAGATTGCCATCTCTCTCATTAATTTTACATTACCATACTGTGCTTCTATTGATGTTATCACAATGCTTTCTACAACTACTTACTGCAATTGCAAAAATACACAGATTGTTCTGTCATTAAGAAGAGTAAACTATTATTTTAGTGATGCAAGGCAAGGTGAAATGATTTTTCTCTAGCTGTAGTAAACTCTTCTACAATTACAGCATGTGCTTATATGTAAGTAGCAATGTGCAATATACATTGATGTGATTGAGTTACTTTATCGCTCTTGTACTATTGAACTGTTTAAGATGTCTTACTCTCCCAAGAAAGTTGATTTAATGATACATAAACAAAAGAGGTTGTTGATATTGATAAAGATGTGACTCTATCTCAGATTTCTGCCATATTCCTAAATCACTAAAAAATGGATGATCACTGCCAAGCATGTTAGAATTATACCTATTTTAATCATATAGGATATGTCTGTACTTGTGACATAAATATCTGCATATATGTTCACAAACATATATATATAAATGGGAAATATTTCAGAATACATAGGGATATGCACACACATATTCAAGCATATATATAGGATATACTTTTAAATACATATGAAATACTTTAGAAAAAACAGAAACAATTTCACTGTACAAAAATAAAACTAAAATTAAGATCAGAAAACAATTTCGGATCCCAATCTGCCTCTTAATTATGTTACTCTGTGGATAAGCATGGTCTGTTCTCTGCCAGGAGTCTGGTTTCAATAAATAAGACAGATCTTAGTTTTACCAGGAGATCCATACTTAATCCATGAGACCTTAAGAAAATTACTGCCCAAACTTCAGCTTTCCTTATATAAAAGTAAGATAATAATATCATCAACTCATAAATCTGTTGTAAATTACATTCAATAATCTAGAAAATAAATGACCATAATGTATGATAGATGATAACATCTGCAAATAACAGAAATTATTAATATTATGAAGACATTATTTGGGAAAGATAAATTCATCAGCTCTATGTGATAATTATATAATGTAATATATGAGCATTTACTTAAATAAAGTAGTCTATGCTTGAGCTAGAGAATAATATTACTTTACAAGAAATTTCTCACAGAGTAAAATGGCAAACATAATGTCAATTCACTCATAAAATAATGTTAACCTCTACTTTAGGAAAATTGTGTGAAGCAAAGATCTGATATAAGGGACACTGTGCAGGAATTGATGTCATCTCTATATAAATTTATTTGCTTACCTTCAACAATAGACGATAACATCATTGAGCTTTTATTTATTTTCACTTAATATTCAGTTTATAGATAAATTAAAATAAATATATGAATGCATGGATGAATGATGGACTAACAGTCCTTAATCCCTGCCTTTTTTGGAGAATGAAATTACATAATGAACTTTTTTTTAAGTAATTATGAAGAGTGTGCAAGAAATCTTGGGTTAAAGTTTCTGATTTTAGTTAAGACAGACAAATCTCAATGAGGAAGTGACATATGAGTAATGACAAGAATGTGAGGGAGTTAGCCACTGTGAGATTTGAGGGACGAAAGGTTCAGCTGAAAGGAACACAGTGCAAAGAGTCTGATCAGAGGTCTGATTAGTGTGCTAAAGAGAAGGAAGGAAAGAGCAGGAGAGTGGCAGAGATGCATTGAGAGATAAAGAAAAGGGCAAAATGGCAGTGTAAAGTCTTATGGATTTTTCAAAAACTTTGACTTGAGTGAACAGACAATATTTTAGAGTTTAAGTAGAGAGGTGTTGGGAGCAAAATTGCTTATAACTGTGATTATAGTACTGAGCACAGTTGCAAGTAGAGAGTAAGAAAAGGACATCAGTTGGAAATAAAAAGAGATAATGGTGGTTTGTACTACATAGCAGGATGAATAAAAACTATTCAAATCCAATATAAATGATAACATTGAGATGTAGGAATGTTTTACACATAAAATTGCAATAAAAGATAACAAAAGGAATTCAAAATCTATAAAGAGGAAATTCCAATGACTTAGACATTAAGACGGTGATTAAACAGGCTTGTAGGAAAATAATAAGATCTCTGTTTCTTATATTTCAGTTTTAGTTGCATAATGGACATCCAAGTAGAGTTGTAGGTAGAGAGAGAGTTAGATAAAGATTCTGGAATTCAGGTCAGAGAATATATCCAAAGGTATAAAATAAAATGATCGACTAATATTTCCATTCAGTAATAGAACTAAATATGATTATAAAGGCAAATTTAAAACTAGAGAAAAAAGAAAGAATGGTCCAAAGACAAGTCTGAGAGTATTTAAAAGTTTAGTTCTTAAAGAAAAAGCAATAGGAAAATCTAGATCGACTAGTGATTAAGGATCAACAGAAAAGCTTGGAATGTGGAAGTCAAGTCACAAACACATCAAGAGTGTGTAGACAACTCTACTCATCTTGTGCTACTTCTGATCCTAGGAAATGCTTAGTAGTAACTATGGGATTTGCAACATGGACCCCTCATGGCTAACAATGAAAGTTTTGGTATAGCTGAATGGAAAACAAAACTTAAAGAAGAGGAGAGATGAATGAATGAAAGCAAACTAGAGAAAGCACATATGGTTAACTCAGCTTTTATTTTCTGTTTGTGTGGTCTGGGGCACAGGTGCTCAGGGTCTACTGCTGGCTATGTGCTTAGGGATCTCTACTGCCAGTCCTTGGGGGACCATAAGTTATGCAGGGGAGCAAATCTGGGTCAACTATGTGCAAGGTGAGTGCCTTACCTCCTGTACTATCTCTCCTGACCCTCAGTTTTTTATTTTCTTAGAAAAGAAAAAAAAAGCAGTGTGATAGAAGTGGACTCTAGAGAGGTCTTTGTCTTGTTTTTTTCCTAAGATGAGAGAAAAACACATTATCTGTGTACAGATGAAAATAATCCCTGGTGAGGAAAATATATAAATTGATGATGTAAGAGAAAGAAGAAAATTGCTCAAACTATTTCCAACTTTGAGAGAGGATAAGCGCATAAGCGCCAGTGGCCAACTGGAGCAGCTGACTTTAACTAAAGATCAGGGACAGTTCCTCCACAATCTTCAGCAATAAAGATGAAGGAGAAATAGAAAAGCTTAATCGCATGGTTCTTTTTTTCTCATTATTTTCTAATGATGAACGTAGGTTACTTTCTTTCTTAAATTCACCTGTGATTACTACATAGCCCTGAAGTTATTTCTAAACTACAGATGTTATAGAAATAAGTTTAATTAAGCAAGTAACAAACTCACTTGACTTTTTCAGGAATCTATTCTCAGGTTTCTATAGCCTGAAGTAAATTACTGTTAAACAATATAACCACTCTCGAACAAACCATGCAATCAAATTTTTTAAGAACAGACTTTTAATTATAGATTTATTCTGTGGTTTATACACTTCTAATAATAGAAGTCTATAATAATTAATATATGAATAAAATTTCTATATTATGAAGTTTAAAAATCTTAATTTTTGACTACTCTTCATTCCTCATAATGCTACTAGTTCTATCATCCATATTATTTATTTTGTACTTTATCAGCTGGAACAATTTATTGTCTCATGTATATGAGATATATCTAATTGTGTATACACATAACAATTAACATATTATTGTAACTAATTGTAAACTATTGAACATGTTTGCTTTCATTTCTGCTTTGATGACTGGAGCAATTACATAAAACAAAACCAGAAAAGGCCTGGAAAATCCTCCATTGCCAGACAGTCCTGGGTAGAAAATTAACATAACCATGAGTTTGTGAAGAAATAAGTCACATGGATTACTGCACACTCAAGTCGTCTGAAAAATAGAAATGTGCATTCCCAGATTTTAGATCATTTCGGTTTTGTTTTGGGGCTATACCTGGTGATGCTCAGGGGTTATTTCTGGCCCTGCACTCAGCAATTACTCCTGATGAACCTCAGTGGACCATATGAGATGCTGGGGATTGACCTGGATCAGTTGTGTGCAGCACATGTACCTGACCCATTGCATTATCTCTACAGTCTCAAACTTAGATCCCTTTTTTAAACAATGTTTTTTTTTTAATTTGGGTGTATTTTTTTCCCAGAGGGTGAGGGTTCTCGAAAATAAAACTGCCAGATTAAGACTCACCATTGAATATACACAAAAAAGACTTAAGTGATAAACTCTAAATACCTGCAGGGCTAGCCACAATGTGTAAAATAAGAGGCAGAGAGATGCAGAGACAGAGAAAGAGACAGAGAGAGAAAGAGAGGAAACTGGGGTACCTGCTATTAAGGCAGCATGGGGGTGGGTAGGAGGGGGTGGGGTACATTGGTGGTGGAAATGGGGCACTGGTGGAGGGATGGGTGCTGGTATACTGTATTACCAAGAACCAATTATGATCACCTTTGTAATTGTATGTTTCACTGTGGTATAATAAAAAATTAAAAAAAAGAAAAATAAAACTGCCAGAACAATAGACCTTTAATTATAAGCTCATGTAGGTATGGCAACATTAAAGGTTAAATGTGATTGCCTCAGTGGGAGTTAGAGTCTTAAAGTCAAACTTGTATCAACTGTTATTTCCCTTGTATGGTTGATTTTCCTTTGCACAGGAGGGTTTATGTCCCTGCTATAGATTTCTTGAAGTAAATTTATATAATGTTATCTATTGTAGTGTAAGGCACATTTAGCACAGGATGATCTCATATATCTGTGCTATAGACAGAACCAAGAATATAAATAATATTTATTAATAATAAACTGGATACTGGAGTATCTTGAAGTACAAACTGAGGGCACTAGAGTAGTGAAGGAGTTAAAATGATGCAGGGTTTGGATGAGGCATTTGAAAACTTCATTGGTAAAGAGGTGAAATAATTGTGTACTCCAAAACCATAAACATAAGCACCACTGAAAACACTGTAATAAGTGGTTTTAATTATTTGTTTAAATCACAGTTGCCCTAAAAACAAAAACAAGACAAAGAAACACAAAGAATCGCTTGGTAAAATTTTACCAAGGTACATATTTTTGAACATCAAATTAGTCTTTTTGTTGACAAAGTTATAATTCATTAAGGTTCAGTTGAGAAATCTCAAAATTATGAAAGGCACAGATTTTAAATAAATTCATTACATTTTATCATCATAATAATTATTTTGTACTTCATTGGAATTTCCTAGTATCTGTTTTGCAATCTATTTTTCTATAGTAAGATAACACTAATGGTTTTCCATATCATTTAGTAGTTACCTAATCATTCTTAAAAGCTGATTCAGTTATATAGATGTGCCATATTTTGGTTTTACAATTTCCTATACTTGGATATTAATGTTATTTCTAAAAATATATGCCTCCCCTGTAATTTGGTATTCATCTGAGGAACTTTTCTTCTCCCTTACAAAATGAATGCTCTCAATATTTTAAAAAGCTGATAATTAAAAAAATATCTCATTGTTTATAGTTATATTTCTTTAAATGTTTGTGAGTTGATTTTTTTTTGAAATTGTCTGCCTATTTATATTTCATGTTTTGAAATATATAGAAATGGAGACACATTCCCTGCCCATGAATTAGGAGAACTAACATTGTCAAAATGGAAATACTCCTTATAGCTATATACAGATTCAATGCCACCCTATAAGGACACCCATGACATTCTACAAAGAAATTGACCAAATGCTCCTGAAGTTCATATGGAATAATAAACCCCCAGGGATAGCTAAAGCAATCCTTGGGAAAAAAAGAAGATGGAAGGCATCACTTTTCTCACCTTCAAATTGTACTGCAAAGCAGTAGTAATAAAAACAACCTTTTATTGGAGTAAAAACAGACCTGTGGACCTATGGAATAGAGCTGAGTATCCTGACACACATGCTCAAACACATGATCATTTAATCTTTGATAAAGGAGAAAAAAGTACGAAATTGAGCAAGGAAATCCCTTTAAAAAGTGGTGCTGGGAAAACTGGGCTGTTACATGTGAATAATGAATTAACCTGTGTCTAACACCATGCACAGAAGTCAGATCAAAATGGATTAAAGATCTCAATATCAGACCTGAATCCATAAAAGTACATCAGAGGAAACATAGGAAAACCCTCCTCAACATTGAAGCTAAAGGCATCTTCAAAGATGAAACATCACTAACAAAGCAACTCGAAGAAAATATAAACATATAGGACTACATGAAACTAAAAATCTTCTATACTTCAAAAGAAATGGTGACGAAGATACAAAGAGAGTCCACAGAACTGGAAAGAATATTCACCCACTACCCATCTGATAAGAGGTTAATATCCAGGATATATCAGGCACTGGTTGAACTTTACAAGAAGAAAACAAGTCAACCCCATCAAAAAAATAGGGAGAAGAAAAGAACAGAAACTTCAACAAAGAAGAAATTTGAATGGCCAAAAGGCATATGAAAAATGTCATCACCACTAACCATCAGAGAGATGCAAATCACAACAATAATGAGATAGCATGTCATACCACAAGACTGACACACATCCAATAGAGCAAGAACAACAAGTGCTGACATGGATGCGAGGAGAAAGGGACTCTTATCCATTGTTGGTGGGAATACTGGTACAGCCTTTTTGGAAAACAATATGGGCATTCCTCCCAAGACTAGAAATTGAGCTCCCATTTGATACAGCCATACCACTCCTGGGAATATAACCTGGGAGGCCAAAACACACAGCAAAAACACCATCTGCACTTTTATGTTCATAATAGCACTATTTACAATAGCCATGATCTGGAAACAACCTGAGTGCCTGATAACAGATGACTGGATAAAGAAACTTTGGTACATCTACACAATGGAATACTATGCAGCTGTTAGGAAAAAGTAAATTATTAAATTTACCTATAAATGGACCGGACATGGAGAGGACCATGCTAGTGAAATTAGCTAGAGGGAAAGGGACAGATATACAGACTGCATTTACTTGTGGGATATAAAAAAGTATGATACCAATATCCAAGGCGAGGCAGAACAAGGATCACGAGGTCTTGTCAGTGAGTGGAATCTACTGAAAGTGTGTGGGAGTCAGAGGTTAGGTAAGACAAGAAAGGAACAGTGTGCTAATAATTGTTGGAAATGATAATACCAACCTAGAACTTAGCATTGAATGTAGGCAAAGGAATAAACATGATACCTTCTAAATATATGTATTGCAAGCCACAATGTGTAAGAGAGAGAGAGAGGAGGAGAGAGAGAGAAAGAAGAGGCAAAATGCCTGCCATAGAGGCAGACTGGGGAGGGGGAGGGAATCATGGACCATTAGTGGTGGGAAATGGGCACTGGTGGAGGGATGAGTGCATTCCTTGGCTTGTTGCCCCGCCAAGCCCCCAGAAGTCAAAATACCTCATGCAACGCAACCAGAGCCATCCTCAAGGTCCAGCCCCCACAGCAGGACACAGCCTGATTCTAGTAGTGTGCAGGCGCAAAGCACCCCTGCAATATCTCAAAACCTAGTATACCACAAACTTGTGGGAGTCAGAGTCTGATAGGACAGAAAAGAGAACAGTGTGCTGATAATTATTAGAATGATGTGCCATCCAAGAACTGAACATTGAATATAGCAAAAAGGTACACATGATAACCTCTAGATATATGTATCACAATCCACAATGTGTAGGAGAGGGAAGCGAGATGAAAGAGAGAAGGAGAGAGAGGGGAGAGAGAGAAAGAGAAGAAAGATAGAGAAGGAGTGTAAAGAGATAAAGAACCTGCCATGAAGGCGGTATTGGGGAGGGCGAAGGGAAGTGGGGACATTCTTGGTGGGAGGGGTCCACGGGTGGAGGGATGGGTGCTGGAACACTGTATAACTGAAACCCAAATGTAAGCATCTTGTAATTGTATATCTCACAATCACTTGATCACTTCCACTTGAATCCCGAAGAGTTTATTTTCCTGACCCCGAAAGAGCCCTTAATACTGCAGCAGTAAGAAAGGCGGAACAAGCAGTGCCTGATAAAATTTCAGTCATCCTAGGCTGCCAAAATGAAGAATTATATATCTCACAATAGTATAATAAAATATTAAAAAAAGACTGTATGACTGAAACCCAAACATGAACATCTTTGTAATCATATATCTCACAGTGGTATAATTAAAAAACTTAAAAATATATAAATTTACAAGCCCTGAATGTCAGAGTCCCACCCTAAAGTGAAGCCTATTTCAAGCCCAGGTATGCCTGATCCAGAGACTCAGATACACGGGGCAGAACTGCTACAAGCTTTTCCTGTACTCAGCTGATCTTGAGGTGCCTGGGAGGGAAGGTGGGTTCTAGCCTTAGCCCACCATCCCAATAGAGTCTCGCAAGAAGCCAGAGGGACCCCCACACCATGAGGGCAGTCATTTTCAACATCAGGACTCCACAGCACATCAGAGATCCACCAAAGAGAAAAGCCTATCTCTCCCTGTTGCAGCTGTGCAGTTCATCAGTAAGTGCAGGAGATGAAAGCCTACTACTGAGAGTATACCACCCCCATGGCAGAGACTGGCAAGCTACCCAAGTCGTATTTGATATGCCTAAAACCAGTAATAATTATAGACTTCATTCCCATGACCTGAAGGAATGGTCTGAGTCTACTGGTGTTCCTGGAGCTAGAGGATGCCCTTGGGCTACACTAGCACGCAACAGGATGTAAGGAGATGTTACTGGTGCCAGCTCTAGCAAAATCAATGAACAACAGAAAGACCAGCGAAACAAGTGATGAGTTTAGCATTCTATAATCTCTTTCTATTGATAGCCTCATTTATTTACTTATTTGTTTAATTAATTAATTAATTGTTTATCTATCTATCTAGGATTTGGGGGCAATCCCAGTGAGCTTAGAAGCTATATCTGCTCTGTGCTCAGGAATGACTTCTGGTGATGCTCAGGGGAATTTAAGAGGTATCAATATTAGAACTGAGGTTGGTGGGAACTAAAGATGCTAGTACCTTAATCCCTGTAGTAGCTCTTGACCCTCATTTGAATATTGATAAATTTAGGATAGCCGCATTGTACTTTTACATGTCATAAATATTTGTATTTGATATTTGTGCTTTATTTTTGTTTCAATGTATTGAAAGGGATTTTAATTTATGTACTGATTTTTTTTTCCAACTTCTAAATATTTTATTTATTTTTTTAAATTTTTTTATTATACCACCGTGAAACATACAATTACAAAGGTGTTCATAATTGGTTCTTGGCAATACAGTATTCCAGCACCCATCCCTCCACCAGTGCCCCATTTCCCACCACCAATGTACCCCTCCCCCCTCCCGTCCCCCAGGCCGCCTTAATAGCAGGTACCCCAGTTTCCTCTCTTTCTCTCTCTCTCTCTCTCTCTGTCTCTGCATCTCTCTCCCTCTTATTTTACACATTGTGGCTAGCCCTGCAGATATTTAGAGTTTATCACTTAAGTCTCTTTGTGTATATTCAGTGGTGAGTTTTAATCTGCCATTACCATTTCCCCATATTTAGTAAAACACTGGTATCTATATCCTATTAATGAATGCAGTCATTCTATATCTGTCCTTTTCCTTCTGACTAATTTCACTCAGCATGATAGACTCCATGTCCATCCATTTGCAGGTAAATTTCATAATTTCATCCTTTCTGACAGCCGCATAGTATTCCATAGTGTAGATGAACCACAGTTTCTTTAGCCAGTCCTCTGTTCTCGGGCATTTAGGTTGTTTCCAGATTCTAGCTATAGTGAATAGCGCAGAGATGAATAAAGAAGTACAGATAGTGTTTCTGCTATGTGTTTTTTCGGTCTCTAGGGTATATTCCCTAGGGAGTGCTATTTCTGGATCAAAATGGGAGCTCAATGTCTAGTTTTTCGGAGGAACGCCCATATTGTTTTCCAAAAAGGGCTGGACCAGTCAGCACTCCCACCAACAGTGGATGAGAGTCCCTTTTTCCCCACATCCACGCCAGCACTGGTTGTTCTTGCTGTTTTGGATGTGTGCCAGTCTCTGTGGGGTGAGATGGTACCTCATTGTTGTTTTGATTTGCATCTCCCTGATGATTAAAGATGAAGAGCACTTTTTCATATGCCTTTTGGCCATTCGAATTTCTTCTTTTTTGGAAGCTTCTGTTCATTTCTTCTCCCCATTTTTTGATGGGGTTGGCTGTTCTTGTGGAGTGCTACCAGTGCCTGATATATCCTGGATATTAACCCGTTGTCAGATGGGTATTGGGTGAATATCCTTTCCCACTCTGTGGATTGTCTTTGTATCTTGGTCACCGTTTCTTTTGAGGTGCAGAAGCTTTTCAATTTGATATAATCCCATTTGTTTATCATTGCTTCCATTTGCTTGGTCAGCGGTGTGCCGTCTTTAAAGATACTTTTCGCCCGATGTCGTAGAGCATTTCTCCTATGTTTTCTTCGATGTACCTTATAGATTCATATCTGATATCGAGATCTAGAATCCATTTTTGATCTGACTTTTTGTGCATGGCGTTAGAAGGAGGTCTAAGTTCATTTTTTACAGGTAGCTGCCCAGTTTTCCCAGCACCATTTGTTGAAGAGGCTTTCTTTGCTCCACTTAATATTTTTTGCTCCTTTATCGAAGATTAAGGTTGTATATTTGTGAGAGTGCGTTTCAGGATACTCAGTTCTATTCCATAGGTCTACGGGTCTGTCTCTATACCAATACCACACTGTCTTAATTACAACTGCCCTGTAGTAGAGCTTGAGGTTGGGGAAAGTGATACCTCCCATCTTCTTTTTCCCAAGGATTGCTTTAGCTATTCGTGGGGTTTTATTATTCCATACAAATTTCAGAAGTGTTTGTTCAATTTCTTTGAAGAACATCATGGGTATCCCTTTATAGGGACCGCATTGAATCTGTATAAAGCTCTAGAGAGTATTACCATTTTGATAATGTTAATCCTTCCAATCC